>LOEQ01003183.1:414019-425091 GCA_001685075.1 Bramus lutescens | reverse complement strand
TTATTTCGGGGTATAAGCTAGCCGTGCGGGAGCTGGCCAGACAAAAAGCAGGCCCGCTCCCCTCATCACTACAAAGTATCAACAGCTTATATTGAATCTTAAGGCTACAGGATAGCTATATAAACCAGCAATAGGAAAGCTTAAAACAAGTTTAAAAAACCATCCATCGCCACTATGTAAGGACTGGCTTACTAGAGACTGAGCAGGCACAGCGTGGACAAGAACGAGCAGCAACCACAGCTCTCACACTGCTGATGGAACTACAAACTCACAAATGGAAGCCTGCGGCCACCATCTCTTTCAGTGGATTGTACATACTCTTTAGCATGTCTACTACTTATGCACCAAAGTTATTTACTTACATAATTATTTATGAAGTACTAAGGACTGAACCCAGGACCTCATGTATGCTAGGTAAATGTTTGACCTCTCAAACTTCTCCAACCCTTTTTCAGTTTTTATTTGAAATAGGTCTTCACCGAGTTGTTTAGGCTGGCTCTGGTATCCTCCTGCCTCAGCATCCTGAACAGCTGGGATGACACACTGGGTCAGTAGCCAAGCCATACTTTTAAGATTGTTTCATCTTAACACCATAGTAATTCCAGCTGAGAGGGAAAATTGAAGTGGGACAGATAAATGGAAATGATAAAAATAACTGAAGTACTGCTCTGTGAAACATACATCTGTGTTACACGGAAGAAGTCAGATACATGCATTTTGTAGGAGTCTGTTTCTACAGCTGAAACAAGAGCCAATAAAGGGGTGCAGACAATGGCTACTTTTAGGGAGGGGGAGGAGGAGACAAGATTGCCATGATCAAAAGCTATAAGACAGGCCTCTGGAGTGGTGGTGCAACTTTCTTCTGAGAGGCCATCCTATAGTGCTCACTGTGTCAAAAATTCATCTAGTTACGTCTCATCATCTGAGCGTCAGCTACACGCATTGAAAAGGTGTAACTACCAAAGCAGTAAGAATAATGATGATAATGACAAAATGCCAACACGTTTCTATAAAAAAATAACAAAAAAAGGAATAAAGACCACCAAAGAGCAGATTAAAGAAATATGAACAATACACGGGTCTGGAAGAGCAGAGGACACATTCTTTAGTGTTAGGGTTTTCTTCCTTTATGACTCAATCAGCCTACAACAAAAGAAAGAAGACCTGGTCACAGGGGCAGAGTGGGTTATAAATGTTAACCTTGGCAATGGCGAAGCAAACATGCAGCCTTAAACAAAACTGAAAGAAAGACTAAGGGTGGATGAAACAGAGTGGAGGCTGGGCTGCAGCCCGGCAAGGCAGGACCTGTAATCCCACACCTGGGATGGGGAGGAAGAAGGACCGGGAGACAGAGTCATCCTTAGATATGCAGGGAGTTCTAGGACAGCCTGGGCAACAGGAGAACTTGACTCAAAAGAACAAAAGAAAATAAACAAAAGGTAATTGACTAAATCAGAAAGAGTCTAAAATGCCATACTAAAAATACGGGATCAACAGATTTACTTCAAAATTCTGCTGGAGTAAAGCAAGTGAGGAGACAAAACCACCCACTATGTGTTCACAATTAACTGAACTGAGTAGTGCATATGGGAGGGGCTTTGCTACAATGTTCCGTCTGCTACTTCTGTATCAAATTTCCATAATAAAAAGTTGTGGACGATAACAGCCATCAAGCACTAAAAAGTGAAAAGAAGAAAAGGTAAGGTCTAATCTTCCATGACCAGAAGCACATTTCAAAACCAGAGATTTAGACACCAGTCACACATCAAGAAGAGGCTAAAGGGCTGCTTCCAAGACAACAGACTGGGAACAGGTAACACGTGACATTCTTTTTCACCAAAAGCTTTTCTAAAACTGGTTATTGTTTCAATTAATTTCTGTTTTAGAACAAAAACTTGGATTTGAGAAACAGCTCAGCAGTTAAGGGCACTTGCTGCTCTTGCAGCAGACTCAAGTTCAGCACCCACATCAGGCAACTCCCAGCAGCCTGTAACTACTGCTCCAATAGACCTGACACACCCTTGGCCATCCATGACCACCTGCACATATGTAGCATTTTCTTATACAGATACATACAAAAATAAATATTAAAACCCAATAAACTGCCTAATAGAGAAAAAAAGAAAAAAAAAAGAAAACACTAGCCAGATGGCTTAGCAGGTGAAATAGAAAGTGTTTGCTACCCAGGCCTAGCAACCTAAGTGGGGTTCCCAGAAGCCATATGCAGGTATTAGAGTATCAACTCCACTTCTACATGCACATGGCAGCATGCCAATCCAATTCCTACACATCACACACATAATAATAACAATAATATTTTTAAATACCAATTAAGGCATTTAATCATGCACACTTTAAGCAATTAGTCTAGAAAACAGTATGTTTCAAACAATATTATCAAGTACTAAATGCTATTCCTATGTATATTGTACTTTTTGCATATGCTATCATAAAGTGAAAATAAATTTTCAAGTTATTTCATAATTAAAATTACTTAATTATAGATTTAAATAAAAATAGAACTCTAAAATCATTAAATGTCTCCCATGTATTGACTGTTGCAGTCTAGTGTGTAAGCAGCTCCAAGTGTTACATTTCTAAGAGATCACGTCTTTCTAAGAAGCGAATGATGCTGTATACAGTAGTACAAATTATCTTACCTCCTTTTCTTCACCAACTTGGTCCAAACTTTCATGACTTGAAGGATTATATGGAATTACTAAAAATTCAAAACCAAATATTAAAAAAAGAAAAAGTCAATGATGAATTTGACTTAAAATTTTTCTTAGTCTTTACATATGAGTAAGTAATTAGTGAAAGCTTAATATTTGTTAAGAGCAGTGAAGGGGCTGGAGAGATGGCTCAGCGGCTAAGAGCACTGGCCAGAGGTCCTGAGTTCAATTCCCAGCACCCACATGGTGGCTCACAACCATCTATAGTGGGATCTGATATCCTCTTACGGTATAAAGTCATACATGCAAGTAGAATACTCATACACATAAAACAAATCTTAAAAAAAATAAGGTAAAAAAGATCATTTATAAAGAAAGAGTAGTTAAAGGCAGAGAAAAAGCACCAGTTGGCAGTCAAGTCCTGCTTTTTCTCTTCTTTATGAATAATTTGTTCTCTACAGAGGACTATAAATCCTAATGGAATGCTTTAACACCCACAAACAGAGGTGGCAGGCTTATAACCTTTGTCTTAGAAATGCTTGACTCTCACAGAGATGAAGACCTGACATGGTCGGGCTTCTGCTCCTCAAAGCTGCTGGGGGTTGGAGGAGTAACAGCCCTCAGATCAGACTGTTCAAGCTTCTTTTATGACCAATGGACCAGGTAACCAGCATTTCCCAGATACGTACTTAACTCGCCCACACAGTCAGTTTGCTATGCTCTATCTCTGCATTTCCAGAGGAAGGATTTGAAGAAAACTAAGTTGCTTCAACAGTCAACATGGCTCCAAACTCAGCTTTGTACTTTCTCACTGTGAAAACAAACTAGGCTTGCTGAATTTAAAGGATTCTCTAAAGAAATTATTTGAACTAAGAAAGTCATTTGTTAGCTTACACAGTTGTTTTTTCAAATGCTAAATATGTATATTAAATACTGTGACAAATTTTACAACCACAAAATATGCTTATGTACACCATGTTTTTAAACTTAGGCTTTAAAAGGCTACCACATGACTGTGGCAAGGAGGCTCCTGGGGGCAGAAGGCTGAAGGTGGGGAATGCAGGAGAAAACGTGGAAGGAGAAGCCACAGAAGTTTTATTTGAAAATGCTATCATGAAATCTAATACACTGTATGCTAATTCAAAAAAACAAAAACAAAAAAAAAACACATGAAGTCTAATGTGAGAAATTAGACTTAAAAAAGCCCCCCAGAGCAGTCTCTAGCCACTACTGCCCTTACCTGTCTGTGCGTGGTCTGGGTGCATGGATGACTGGTCCATTGGCATCATTGGTTCCTGCAAAGAGTTCCAAAGCCACAGTAACTTAGAAGATTCTTTTTAATCCCCAAACCTTTATAAACCTAGAAATGACAGTATCTCAATGGGATGTATCATACTAAAACTTAAATATGAAAAACTCTAAGTGATATGAGTTACATTATTATTATAATACTTAACAATATAAAGCCATGCACTATTCCTATGACTGACATAATTTTTACAGAAAAACAAATACATAAGGGATTTCAGGTGAGTGAGAAATAAAACTGTGACCCCCCGCTTCTATATTACCTTTCCTCCCTCTGAAACCTGACAACCTCCCAAGTTACTCTGTGACCTCCAGATGCTGCAGCACATGTGCATAACACACACACAAAAGAACAACACATACAAATAGGATTCAAGATATAGCTGGCGGACTGGAGAGAGTGCTCAGCAGTTAAAGACAGCTTGCAGCTCTTGCAAAGGGCCTGAGCTCATTTCTTAGCACTCATACTGGGCAGTTCACAAGGGATCTGACACCCTCTTCTGACCTCCAAGGCCAGAACACACTGGGCATATACATATACATATAAATAAAAAATAAATCTGAAAAAAATGACCAAATCATACTGTTGAGAAAAATGAGTTAGAAAAGGATGTACATCAATAACACCACTTTTACTAAAAGCATGTAAAAAATAAAAAAGACACACTCAAAGTAGTGAACAAAATTATTAAATACTTTAAATGACTAAAAACTGATTGTTTCTTCTGCAATAAAATCCTAAGGAAAATACAGGTGGAAGGAAGGAGGAACCAGGGAATTTAAAAAGTATGGAAGAAACATCAATCAAGAACAGTTTGAATCTTAATTCAGAATGAAAAATTATAACTTTTATGAGACAACTAAAAATGTGACTACTGCCTAGATGGCATTTGATAATGGTTCCTTCAAGACTTGTAAAGTTTGCGTATCGTAAGTGGAATGTAAAGGACTCCTGCACACTGTATCTTCTGAGACGCAGTTCTGTGACACCTTCCTGCTTTAACCCTGTTAAATGAAGCATGCCACACACAAATATAAGAAACAATTCTCTAAGCCTTACCGGTGGCAAGGAATGCCGCCCACACTCAATTGTGACAAGCTTGTGGCACTTCTTATGAACCAACAGTTTGCAATTGATGCATTTATATCCTTGTCGTCCAAGTCCCCAGATTCTGTCTGTGCAGATGGCACAGTGAGCACGCTGTAAAGAGTAAATTCAAGAATATTTGATCATGGTCAGTCAGTGGTGGTGCACACCTTTAATCCCAGCACTCAGCGTGCAGAGGCAAGTGATCACTAGAAGTTCCAGGCCAGCCTGGCCTACGTAGTGAGTTCCAGGACAGTCAGAGCTATAAAACCTGTCTTAAACAAAACAAAACAGCCCCAAAAGAACAAAACCATAAGCCATAGCTATTTCCCAACAGCTTGCTCATTACACCTTCAATCCCAGAATTCATGAGGCAGAGGCATACTGATCTGTAAGTTCAAAGCCAGCTTGGTCTACATAGTGCGTGCCAGCCAAGGCTACATACTAAGACTCTGTCTCAAAAAAAGCCAAACAAACAAACAATCCCAAGATATTTAAAAATCGCTGGTGTTCCTTATAACTGAATTCCCTCATCATGGCATCAGTTGTCAGCCTATAGCAAAATCAGATGAAACAAAATTTTTTCACATAATTTTTTTCAAAGGCTATTGAAGATCAGTGAAAAAAAAGAGAAGTTTAAAGAGTCATGAAATATACCACCATGTTGCTTTCTGATGTTAAATTCAAGAAATTTGTCACAAAAATTTCAGTAATGAACACAGGAAAAGTGGCTAATAACCCCACAATCTTCCCAGTTATGCAGAGGGCAAACCCAGCTTTCCTAGAGAACTTGGGCCTTGGTGACGCCAGGGCCACTGGCAAGAAGAGTTTGGGGATCTCGGGCATTCATCTCTATTGACATTGATGAATTGAGGACATGATGTTAATTGTAGAAATGAAATCCATAGAAGTATAATTATCAAAAGAAGTTAATCCAGGCACTCCCGCACTTAGGCAGACAGAAGGGATTGCCATGGGTTCTTGGTTAACTTCAGCTATACCAAGTACCAGGCCAACTATAGCAACACAGTTAGAACCTGTGTCAAAAAAGGGGTTGGGGTGTTTCTAAACACAGGCTTATGTCAACAGACTGCTTGCTCTCAAACCCCAGCTTTGTACTTACTGGCTAAATAGCTAAGACTTAACTTCATTTTTCTCATCTATAAAATAGAAATACAGTACCTATTTCACAGGGCTGAGTAAGGATTTAGTGAGTCAACACAGGGAGAGCACTCGGGAAATTGCCTCATATATGTGAAAGCTAGCCAAGGCCTTGCTACTATTACTGTTTTCTAAACAGTGAATTAAAGGGCTTATACAATAAACTTTGATAATTTCTGCCTGCTTTGAATTATATTTAAACATAATTTTCTTATAACTTTAAAAACCCAAATTTTTTTTCAGACTCATTTGAAAATAAGGTGCAAACATTAGAAGTTTAACCCAAGAGGAACAGCATTCATTCATCTAATCAGGACCTTCTTAAAAAGCCTGAAGCATTTTCGGAGTGGCAGGCTGTGAGTGAAGCAGAGAAGCGGGCAGTGAAGGAAAGCATAGCCCCGGCGGCAGAGGGCGGCAGATCAAGGCCTTGCTGCTTACTTCTTTTAAAAGGACTAAAGGACTAACAAGATTTAATAACAAATTATCTTTCTCTCATAGGGAGAAAAATAAATAAATAAAAATACATGTCTCAAAGCATTAAAATCCAACAAAACAAGTTTACCCTGTTGAAACGTTTGGCTTGAAAAGTGTGGCCATTTGCACAATAAAGCTTTCTCCACCGGCGGGCCCCTCTGCGGTAGATGGATTCTGAAGAGAGAGTGAAAGTTTAAAGAGCAAGTTTGAATAAAAGCCACTTAATTAAATCTGACTTTTCCGTGATGTTTACCATAGTAACACAAACTGGAACTAAAATGTAGAATGGGCTCGCTACAGGGCTGGCTGCAAACACACAGGGGCACCGACACTGGAATAATTAGTACTGCTTTCTTTTCAAGAGATTCCCACCTAACATCTGAGAAAAACTGGAGCTCCTGGACAAGCTAAAGGAGTAAATATTTGCATCCTTTACCTGATTTACAAGTTACTACTTACTCTTTTGTTATATCTAGTATCTTCTCGACAAATACAAACAAAAACAGAGTCTTTTTGTCCCCTCAGAATGATTAGAAAATGCAATGTCTGAAACTAATGACATTCACTCTAGTCATCCATAACACAATATAACCACTGCATCTTAGAAAATTAACTCAGAAAGCGCAGATACAGACTTTCTTTCTTAACTGTTCCAAAACTGTCTTTCAAAGCTGTCATGTCCTATTCAGGAACAAATCACAATTCAGGCATTGCATTTGGTTTCTTTGGTTTGGCTGTCTGGTTGGTTGGTTTTCCCGTCTAACATACTCAAAACCATGCGCTCTGCTTTACTTTTCATGTCTTAGGCAGAATTTTTGTGTTCCACACCCCAGGTTGCAGAGTCTGCCTCTTCACAATCAGAGTTAGTGCTAAAACTTTGACAAATGCAAGGTGGTGGTGGCACACACCTTTAATTCCAGCACTGGAGGCAGAGACAGGCGGATCTCTGTGAGTTCAAGGCCAGCCTGGTCTACAAGAGCTAGTTCCAAGACAGCCAGGGGTGTTACACAGAGAAACCCTGTCTTGAAAAACCAAAATAAACCTTTGAGCAAAAATACTCTAGAGATGCCTTTCAAGAGGAGAGGGGCCAGAGGAATGTCTCTGCCGTTGGACCTCACTGCTCTGTCAGGACTAGAGTTCAGTTCCCAACACCTCGACAAAAGCAGCTCACAACTGCCTGTAACTCCAGTATGGCGGCGTAAGCACACGAGGGCAGGGGATCAAATGCTCTCTGCTTCTTGGGCATCTGCACTGGTATGTGCACACACACAATTAAAATAAAAGTGTTGGTCTTTTCTTATGGCATGCCATCAGAGGCACACAAACATCAGAACGCCCACCATGATAGACACCTTCACCAGGAGTGACTCTGCATCTCTTCTTCACTGGAAAGGTATGTCCTACTTCATGAAAGTTAATCTGTAAGTGATACTTCTATATAACTACATCTACAAAAAAAAACTTTCACCCTTTTTTGGTCTGTTTTTGGTACAATACTGGTGTTGAACCCACGACTTCACATGTGTTACATAAACATTCTACCACACAGTCATGGGTCTGGCCCACTCCAAAGGTTTTATATAATTGCCATTATTCTTTTTTAATTTTTAAAGACATTTGTCAGTGTTTGGTTTGCATGTATGTATGTATACCATGTGCTTGCCTAGTACTCTAGAGGTGGGATAGGGGATTGGATTCCCTGGAGAAGGAGTTACAGATGATTGTGAGCTACCACATGGGTGCCAGGAACTGAACCCAGGTCCTCTCAAAGAGCCATGTTTCCAGCTCCCACAAACACTTTTTTTTTTTCCTTTTGGCTTTTCGAAACAAGGTTCTCTATGTAACAGCCCTGACAGTACTGGAAACTGCTCAGACCAGGTTGGCCTCGAACTCACAAAGGTCCTAATGCCTCCTGAGTGCTGGAATTAAAGGTGTGGCCACCAATATTGCTAAAATGCATAAGGAGACAGATTAATCTAATCCATTTGTAATTTTGGCAATCCCTCACTATGACATGCACTATTTAGTAGTCATTACAGTCCACTAGACATTGTACTTACTATCTATTGGTGATATTTATCAGTGCTAGTTAACAGAAAGAAACATTTCTAAACTTCTTTAAAGTAGATGTGGCACTGAATTCACCATTTCAAGCTAAAGTAGAAAGCACCAGCTATAATGTTCTTAGAAGTCTCTTTTTCTGCTTGCAGAGCTAGGGATACAGCCAGAGCCTTGCACACTAGTGGAGCCTTGCAGCATGACGCCTGACACTAAACACAAGTGTTTTTGTTTGTGCCTACATTATCTAGTGAGGGCCAGCACATGTTAACTTACCAGATGCTCTTATTAGATTATATACCCTAAATTTAAATATTTTACTGCTGTCTAAGAACTTAAAGGGCCAAGAGACCACAGTCATGGTTATCAATTTTCCTCTCTAGTTTAACATTTATTTGACTGGGGAAAAGGTGGTGTCAGACCTCCACCACTACTTTGAAAAGGTCAATGAGTGTGCAGTGTAACAGGAAGCATTTTACCCAGAAAGCATGCCATATACCCTGCACAGGGTGTGCCAGTGTCAACTATGTTAACAGTGGCTCTAGGCTCTCTCCAGAGCTCTGCAAAAACAGTCAACACGGCTTTAACTCTCCTTCCACTAGAACCCCAGCAAGATGTTGTGAGCTGAAATCAAACCTGGGTTTTCACTACTGCCTGGGTGTTCTGCCCATTCCTTCTATTTCCCCATCTTCCTATGTAACACATTACATCTATTTAATCTTGTAGCTCTTTGTTTTCCCTGTTCACTGAAGAGCATTAAATCATAAAATCAGAAGCTTAGACTTGGAAATTTCACATAATTCTATAGTGATATTTTATTTATATTTTAGTACATAAAGCTTGCCTAAAGATCAAAAGGGCAAAGCTAAGCCACTAGATGTCAGGCGGTGGTGGCACACACCTTTAATCCCAAGATTTGGGAGACAAAGGCAGATGGATCTCTGTAAATTCAAGGCCACCCTGGGCTACACAAGGCCAATGCAGAAACAAATCCAGGTGGTGGCGGCTCACATCTTTAATCCCAGTACTAGGGAGTTGCACTATCTTAATCCCGGCACTAGAGGGAATATAAAATGGGAGAGAAAGGCTAATTCTGCTTAGTCTGCAGTCGCCTAGCGCTGGTTGGTATAGGTAAGACTTCTCTAGTGGCTTGGCTGCTTTGCTTTTCTGGTTTTTGGGTTGAACCCCAATATCTATCTCTGGGTTTTTATTATTTGCGTTGCATAATTCAAAGTAAAACATTCATTACTTTTCTTTCTGAAGTCATGTTTATGTGTAGAAACCATAAAAGAAAATGAGATTCTATTAACAATTCCTAACAATGTGACATCTACAAAGGAATCTAGAAGTGAAGTGCCAAGACACTTACTCTCACATTACACAGCAAGCATAAGCAAATGAATGAACGGAACGATGGGTCACTAGACTCAGAAGTTGTCTATGTGTGCACAAAAACAAGTATAGTGGCAAACAGACTATGTTAAGCACCGTTAAATCTGAACAAGTGATTTGTAGGTATCCTTTTTTCCAAGATGTTTTGAAATTTCCAGATTTGAAAATACTCAAAATTAAAAAAACATGAAGCCACATGACTTAATTTGTGTTTTTATATGCACAACAGACAATTATGTAAGATGTAGCTAGATGAAGTCCATTTGGCAAAAGCACAGTTTAGGCAGTTGCTAATATATTCTAAATTAGACTGAAGAAACAGAATAAGTCGAACAAATTAGAAGCTCTATTTCTTAAGGCAGGCATGGTGGCACATATCTTTAATCCTACCACTTAGGAGGCATGGGCAGGTGAACCTCTCAGTGGAGGCCTGGTGTAGGAGGTCCTTCTGTCTGTGTGTTGCTTTCACTGGTTAATAAAGAAATTGCCTTGGCCTGTTGATAGGGCAGAATTTAGGTAGGTGGGGAAGATGGAACTGAATTCTGGGAGGAAGAAAGTAGAGTCAGGGAGACACCATAGGTCTGCTACCAGAGATAGACGTGCTGAATCTTTGCCAGTAAGCCACTGTCAAGTAGCGATATAAAGATTAATAGAAATGGGTTAAATTAAGATGTGAGAGTTAGCCAATAAGAGGCTAGAGCTAATGGGCCAAGCAGTGATTTAATTAATGCAATTTCTGTGTGGTTATTTTAGGGCTAAGCTAGCTGGGCGACCAGGACAAATAAGCAGCCTTCCAGTTACTGAGGCCAGCCTGGTCTACAAGGCAAGTTCCAAGACAGTCAGAAACCTTGTCTAGGGGCTGGAGAGATGGCTCTGCGGTTAAGAGCACTGCCTGCTCTTCCAAAGGTCCTGAGTTCAAT
>LOEQ01003183.1:402154-413949 GCA_001685075.1 Bramus lutescens | reverse complement strand
GACAGAATACTGAAAATATTGTATACATAATAAATAAATAAATCTTTAAAAAAATTAAAAAAAAGAAAAAAAGGAAACCTTGTCTATAAAAACAAAACAAAAAGTTCTGTTCCTTTTTACTGTGAGTAATTCGAATTTCAAGTGTACAGAGTATTAAACACTCACTGTCTTCTCCTGGGCAAGGCATTCCAGGACGTTCTGGTACACAAGGAAATACTGAAAGAAAATTAAAATTAGTTAACAGCATATTTACAAAATACAAACTATACAGAATTAAAATTAATCCAAAATTCAAAGTAATTTGAGTTACCCAAGGTAGACTTCCAACACATGACCAAAATTAGTCTACTGAAGGCTTTCACTTTTACCAAGCCTATATATAAAGCAACTTTCTGTGAAAACAAATATGTCTGTAAGTAACACATTAGAAGCTCGATTTACTAATTCCTGACCCTTGTGAATAATCACTTTTTCTTCTTTTGGGCCTTAAAAAAGCTAACTAATACTTTTTAACATCCTTGCTGTAGAAAACTTTGTTTCAACAAAGAAATGACAAAAATCAAAAATTTTAAAAGATGTGTACTCATTTAGGAATGAATTAATATCAGAAATAGTATTAGAATCCCTAAAATATTAGCTTATATTCCAGACTATATATTTACAAACATACCATATAAAGCATATAATTCTCATTATAATCAGAAACATCTTTTTAACTAACTGTACTCTGGTGAATTAGGGCCACAATTGAGTTAAGAGCACCCAGAACAGGAAACTGTGCTAGGCAAGTACTCTATAACTGAGTTAACTCACTGTGTAGCCAGGGGTGCCCTGGAACACAAGATCCTCCTGCCTCTACCTACCTGGACAAATGGTTGTTTCTCTAACATTTTAACATTTTATACTAGAAAAGGGTAGTCCCTGCCCGGCACACACATGTGCACGCACACACTCACACAGAGACTTCTAAAGCCGTACAGGAACTGTTGTAAGTTGTAAAACAATGGGAGATCACATTTTAATATCCTGGAAGACTATACTCAGATAATACATTTCTCCTACACTATAGGAAGCAGCCTCATTTTACTTGATCTAGCACAGGAAAAAGAAGCTGGAGGACAATTACATAGGGAAGAGACCACACAGAATAAATGATACCTAGATTGTTTTTAAAGAGTCAATTTAAAAAAATGGTTATGTTTAAATTATAGCTTTGGGAGAGTCAGCAGATGGCTCTCTTACCATGGATCAAGAGCTCAGAGTCCTTGTTCAGTTCATAGAGCCTGAAAGCTTCTTCTAATTCCAGCTGAGAAGACACTGTGCATGGATCTCCTAAAACACAAAGGAAAACTCAATCTTCACCCTCTGAGTTGAATAACTGTAAGCAAATTCTATAAACAGTAATGGAAGGAGTGTTGACCAGGACAGATGTTTAGATACTTCCTTAAACCTACATTCTCTGCGGTAGATGACATCACATCCAGTTCTAGCTGCACAGAATCAAACAAAGGGCCCGGACACCATATTTTCTACATAAAAAAACCATTCTGAGCCAGGCAGTGGTGGTGCACACCTTTAGTACCAGCACTCGGGAGGCAGAGGCAGGCGGATCTCTGTGGTTCAAGGCCAGCCTGGTCTACAAGAGCAGTTCCAGGAAAGGCTACAAAAATACAAAAAAATCCTTTCTCAAAAAAACACTCTGTACTGTATGAATGTGCATGTGTGTCATGTGCACGCACACACATACACAGTAGCAAATCTACTCTGACTACCTTCAGGCTGGCATGGCTCACTTAGATGGGTACGTTTAGGAGCCAGTCTGTTGCCTTTTCCTTCTCCTTACTATGGTGGATGGAGCCCAGGACCAGGCCCGGCAAGCACTCTAACACCGAGCCCTACCCCTGTTTTGTTCTGTTTGGGGATAGGGTAATAAATTACTCAGGCTGGCCTCAAACACATAATCCTCCTGCATCGGTCTCCCAAGGTCTATACCACCAGGTCTGATACTAGTTTCCTTAAAAGAGGAGTAAAAGCAGCTCCACTGCCATACTATGACTAGTTGGGATCTTTCTCTAAGGAGTGACTTTGTCAAAGATTTTCTTTCACATTACAATATTGCTCAATTAAGTCACAGGAAAGAAAACACTAAAGCACTCTGAACTAAGATAGTCCAGCTTGAGCCATTTAAAAAAACTTTTTTGGATTGATTTATTTGATTAAGCATTTTGCTTGCATAATGTATGTGCACCACATGTGTGCCTGTGGCAGTCAGAAGGCATCAGATTCCCTGAACCTGGAGTTCCAAACAGTTGTAAGACACCTGTGGGTGCTGCGAATTGAACCTGGGTCCTTTGCAAGAGCAGCAAGGGCTCTGAGCTGCTGAACCATTTCAGCAGCCCCCACTTTTGCACACACATAAACAATGCATCCAGATAGTGTGCACTCCAACTGCACTTTCCAAGGGGCCCCCAACTCTTCCTCCATTCTTCCCAGGCACCCCAACATATCCCTATTCCCTTTCATGTCTTCTTTTTTTGTTAATAGCCTATGAGCACTGTCTGCTGGAATGATGACTGATCTCGCTGACTCACTCTTGTGTACATAATTGTAGCTTTAGTGAGCCTAAAGACAGCACTCCACAGCACCCCCAATCCTGTGTCTCTCACATTCTTAGCATCCCTATTCTGAGACGCCTCTCCTCCGCCACGTTCCCTGAACCTTTGGTGAGAAGGATGTCACAGATGTCCTACTTAGGGATGGACACCCGCTTGAGTTACTCTTAAATGTTCAGTGCTAAATTTTAGTAACACGGACAATGAGGAAGAAACACCTCTCCTGATTAACCAAAGTGCTGAGTCATTCCTGGAGTCAAGAGGTGACATTTATACACCATGACGACATTCCTCAATGAACAAGTCACTTAGAGCAAAGCTGGGGCCTGAACTGAATCCTCCCCCTGCTGTGGTTATATGAAACATTCCTCCATGCTAGATGCCATTGATTCTGCCTAATCTTCAATCACACCCAATTTACAATGAAAGCAAAGTGAAGTCATTTCCTTTCCTCACTATATCAAAGAAAACAGTGTCTCTATTCTTTTCTTCAACTCAGCTGCTGAAGGCCTTAATCCCTTTATCTTTTCAGGGCATTTATAACATTAGCCCTGGTAACTCACAGAGCCGTGAAAAGTAAGTTTTCAACTCACCAACTTGTAAGGCAGTGGTTACACAGAAATAGGTAACCAAACCAGAAACTGGTACAAAATGAAAAGAATTTCATGGCCTTTTCCCTCTAATGATAGGCAGAAGATGGCAGTCATGGGCTGTTTGTGAAGCCCTGAGAACAGAGAAAATGATTGGAAAGTGAACAAAGTGTGGCATCACTGTCACTGAAGGCAACATAGAAAATAATCCTAAAAAATGGTGTCTGAAATAAATCATAATAACTACATAGAAGGTTCAAAGTATCAAAAGGCTTCTTTCTTTTTTTCTAAAGTATTCATTTTT
Source organism: Bramus lutescens (assembly GCA_001685075.1). Classification (NCBI taxonomy): domain Eukaryota; kingdom Metazoa; phylum Chordata; class Mammalia; order Rodentia; family Cricetidae; genus Bramus; species Bramus lutescens. The sequence goes on along the minus strand of LOEQ01003183.1, from coordinate 410,443 downwards.
ATTTTATGTGCGTAGGTGTTTTGCCTGCATGTGCATCTGTGTGAGCGTCAGATGTGCTGGAACTGGAGTTAAGACAGGTGTGAGCTCCCATTTGGGTGCTGGTAATTGGACCTGGGTCCTCTGGAAGAGCACCCAGTACCCTCAACTACTAAGCCATCCCCCAAAATGGTTTCTTTCAACCGCCTATGTAGATATGGATACAGAGAAATGTCAAGAACGGAATAAATTTTTGGTGAAACTTGGATTTCAAAAGTATCTAAAAGGAAAACCTTTTCCTGCCAAGTCTTGCTCAGTTTGAAAATAAAACTGCCCCTCTCCTCCATTTCAATCTATAAGTCATAAAAAATAAGAAACACACTAACAGCAAAGATCAGATGCATGGGAGTTTTTAGTGAACACCAAGACTTTGTAAAAAACAATGCATATGGGGCCAGGTAACTGCATTTGCAGCGCAGTTGCTGGCAGAGGCTGCTGGATCCCTGAGGGCTGCAGTTACGGGCAGTTATGAACACCCCCACGTGGGTGCTGCACTTGGTCCTCTGTGGAAGTTTTTACTTGTAACTGCTTAGCCATCTCGCCATCTCTACACCAGGATCTTAGCTAAGCATAAGAGCCTCTCAAACATCAGAAGCGTGTAGATGGGATCTTGTCTAAGAGATTTATGTGAGTATGGCTGTTACCTAATGGGGCAGTTTTAACCTTATCACTGAAGGTCTACAATGCTCAAATGAACATGTGATTTCAACTCTGCAGGAGAAAGTCTAAGCAAGTTACTGAACTACAAATGCCATGGCCTAGGAAAAGAAAAGGATGACTCAAAGCAATGTCAGTCCTGGAAGACCAACCACTTCTGGAGAACAGCAACGAGTTCCCCAAGGAACAGTGGTAGATGCTGCTTTAACTCAAGAGCCTCCCTTCTTTGTGACAGGAGTAGGGACCGTACTCTCGTCTCTAGTTTACTATCCAGTCAACAGTCCACAGGTCTTCAGAGCTAGCAGAGAGGAGTAGGGACCGTACTCTCGTCTCTAGTTTACTATCCAGTCAGCAGTCCACAGGTCTTCAGAGCTAGCAGAGGCAATCAAGGAACCTAAACCAGGGGTGGACAAGACTAAGAATGAGAAGCGCATGTTTGGACTATGAACCTTTTGTCATAATGGATTAGGCTCTGGATGGTTTGGAGAGTGTATTAGCACTTCTGTATAACCATAAGGAAGCAGGAAAGTCATCACAGATAATATATTCAATCTCTTTTGTTTTTCTTGAACTGAGTGCCTCTGTGTCACATGTGACCTTTTCTTGACCATGTTTGATAGGTAAAGCATTCTATGTAAGTCATTATGAAACAAAGATGGCCAGGAAAGCTACTTTTCAAAGCTAACTCTATCACCAAATCTAAATTTATAGAATAAACACAAATACATTCTTAGTATTTGCTCACTGCACTTAACTTTGAGAGAATTAAGGGATTAATAAAACCCACATATTAATCATTAGGTTGTTCTTGTTTTCAATACACCTACTTTTTTCACCTATTAAAAGAAACAAATAATCATTAGGCCCTAAAAACAGTTGTTAGATATGAAATACCCAACTATTTGTAAAATAACCTGACAAGATGCAGAACACAAAACTTAGGTCACATATTCATTATATTTAAATCCAAATTCTACTTCCTGGTCCCCATTGGTTCATGGCCATATCATAATGCAAAACACATTTAGTCCAACTTCAAAACTCCCATAATCTAACATGGTCAACACTGTTTAAAAGTCCAAAGTTCAAAGTCTCTTCTGAGACTCAAGGCAATCTCTTAACTATAACTCTCTGGGAAACAAAATATTTCCAACATGTGATATATATTACCATTCAAAAAGGGAAGAATCGGGACAGTTAGGAAATACTGAAAACTATAAATCTTTAGTGGCTCTGCCCTTCCAGTTTTGTTGCTTGCAAGATACACATCTCTCTTGGGCTAGTTCCACTCCCCGCAATCTCCTTGGGAGAGAAGCCATGGCTCCAGTACTTATAACATCGTGGGGTCTCCAATACAATCCAGGCTTCACTTTCAGAACTTCAAACAATGGCATCTCGGGGTTTCCATGCAGGGACTCCCCTGGCCACATGCCAGGCCTCAGTGGCTCTCCTTAACCGTGGAGGAAGATTCCATACACCTTTCCTCATGTATTTCTCATGACTCTAAAGCTAGAACCGTAAGGACAACAGTGCCAAGTTCAGCTGCCCATTTGGGAGCCTGGTCCTCGCCTTGAATCACCTTTGCCAAAACTTTCCTTGTAGCCTCTTAAGAGCAGAAAATTCAGCCGGGCAGTGGTGGTGCACGCCTTTAATCCCAGCGCATAGGAGACAGGCAGGCGGATCTCTGTGAATTCGAAGCCAGCCTGGTCCACAGAGTGAGTTCCAGGACAGCCAGGACTACACAAAGAACCCCTGTCTAGAAAAACAAAAACAAAAAAAAGGGCAGAAAATTCCTCAAGCCCTTTCTTTTCACAAATTGGAAGCTTAGCTGGGTAGGGTCTTGCCCTGGTCCCCTTGGCCTGTGCGGACCAGGCGTCTCTGTAATCCCCTTATCTCTCAGCACAAGCCTCAACTCCAAGTTCAATTTCCTCCCCCTCTTTTTTCTCTTCATACTGTAGTTTTGTATTTCTTTTTGTCCCACTTGCTATTTTTCACCGCAGACCTGCATAAGAGTGATTACTAAAAATGACATGACCGTTAATATCATGTCCTGAAATCTCCAAGAAATTTTCTTTGCAATTTAACCTCAGGCAAAGTCTTAGGACTACAGTGTGGAATATTCCTTTACACTGTGGACATATGTCCCTGTGATTGGTTTAATAAAGAAACCAACTGGCCCATAGCAGGACAAGATAAGGTTGGGGGAGAGTCAAACAGAATACTGACTGGGAAGAAGGGCAGAGTCGGGAGCTGTGAGAGATGCAGGGGAAGCAGGAGATAAACATGCTGTGTTGAAAGAAGGCACTGCCACATAACAGAGAGTAGATAAGAAATACGAGCTAATTTAAATGTAGGAGTCAGCTAGCAACAAGCCTGAGCTACTGGCCAAGCATTTATAATTAATATTAAGTCTCTGTGTAGGTTATTTGGGAACTGGTGGGCAGGAAAGAAACTTCCCACTACACCACAGCAGAAGTCACATTCTTTTGCCAAAATATGACAAGAATGGTCTCTAGCCCAGTTTTTAATATTGTTTCTCTGAATGCTGGGCCTATATAATCCATATTGCTCTCAGCAATACTGTTTTGCAAGATCCTACCAGCAGGCCTATTTAACCCAGCCTACAACATTCAAATGTAATTTTTCTAGACCAAAATCCCAGTCTTCTAAAAACAGGTCAGGCCTGTCACAGCCACAGTTCACCATTCCTAGAGAACAGGGCTTCTATTCCCAGTAACCACACGCCAGCCAACAGCTCTCTGTCATTCCAGTTCCAGGGAACCCAAGGCCCTCTTCTGGCCTGTTCAGACACTGGACACACATGATACAGAGAGACACATGTAAGCAAAACACATAGTCACATTAAACACACACACAAAGGGAAGGCATGTCATAATCATATATTTCATCAGTGAAAAATAAAAGATTTAATACTATGCAGAGAACTGAAACAAAATAAAGTAAAATAAAAATCCTATCTACCATTCCCTGCTCTATGTAAGAGCATATGGCAGTAATGGTTACACAATTACTATTCACCTAAAATGTTTTGCTACTAAGCTCACATAAGGAGACCAAAGAAGAAGGTCACTGCAAGTTCCAAATCAGCCAGGGTCACATAACAAGACCTGCCTTTATTTAAAAGAAGAAAAAAAAGTCAATTTAGGGGCTGGAGAGGTGGCTCAACAGTTAAAAGCACTTGTTGCTTCTTGTTCTTGTAGAAGTTTAGTTCCCGGCACCACAACCTTCCGCAGCCAGTTCCTCCGGGGGGGTCAGATACCCTCTTCTGGTCTCCTTAGGCACCAGGCACACATGTAGGCAGTGGATGGTGAGAAGCCTTAATTCAATGTCTTCGAACTGAGGAAGCTGCCTATTCTATCATTCTATCAGCCCTGGTCCTTAACAGAACCCTGTCTAACACTGAGATTAGCCTCTTGAGTTTGAGGACAAGCAATGTCTATCCTCAAACAGTTCACAGGGCTTTGTGGGTACAAGTCACTAACATTGCCCTGAAGTAAAATGATCACAATCACTACGACTGCTCTGACATTTTCTTTATGGTACATTCAGTTAAGAACAGGTAAACTCTTGTATTAAATATAAGACATTTATATTCAAAATTAAGTTAAAATGTCACACCAATAAAACATTTGCCTTACTTCATTTTGGAGAGGGAAAAGGCAATGACTGTGTACTTTGATTTAAATCTTTTATCATAATCGAAGTACTCGAGCGTGGCATTAAATTTCTACTTTATCGTTCCCTCTTGACTTTCTTGGGACTCTTTATCTAAAAGCAAATGCATACACAGGTAGCACCTCTTCCCCCCAGTCACTCACCTTCCTCGTCTATCCATTTCATGGTGAACGGCTGTTCATTGTCAAAAGAACACATATCTCGAACCTCACTGCAAAGTCCCTCAAAGGAGATGGAAGGCTCAAAGTGTGTTATCATAATGTCCCTGAAAAAGAAAAAGTTTCATGTTTAAAGCCATACTGATGTACATGTGACTGAACACCTGATGACAGACTAGTTATTCTGTGTGTACAGAAAAATTAAAACATTAATGAAATAAAATTACCATACAAAAAACAATGGATTTATAGGAAACCTTAACTGGACGTACTGTCACTGAGAAAGCCGCGCTCACTGCTCCGCCACTTTCACAGGCCTTCCACCTCCACAAGCATTTGCCTTGTACTCATCTAAACTCTACTTCAAACCCCATCCCCAGATTTTCCTACCCCCAAAAGTCTACCATTCATTTAGAGACTGTCCTTCTGTTACCCTGGCTCCCTTAGCCTTGACTTACACAAATAACCCACCATAAACCTGTCAATCATTCTTTGTACAGCATGAGTTCTACATTTCTTATCTCATTTTCAGCTTTTCCCCAAAAACTTGTTTTCCAAAAATAGCTTTAAGGTAACTTCCTTTAATATAGGTAATCTTCTTCCCCAATCACAGGAATACACCTTTAATAAAAGTATTAATAATATATAAAAATAGTAAATAATATCTATTATTGCATTAATATATTAGCACTAGATGAACCATTTAAATCCAATAAACAGCTAATCACTTAACTTTACAGTTGTTGAGTGTTTTCTAGTAGAGGCCTGGTGTTCCCCCTCTAGGCAGCCTCTCCACAGCGGCCATTTCACACAGCACTCTGTGCTGGACTAGCTTTAAGGTTTTTATAAAATTAACATAGTCCATGACTTCCTGCTGTAAATCCAAGTGCATCTACTATGCAGAGTCAGACTTAATGTCCCTCCCTAGGTAGCAGGGATGATTAGCTTTGTTGTGGATGTGGGAAGAGAGGCCTGAGGACCAGTCTAGCTTAGGCTGGTCTGGAGACATGCCTGGGAGGGATGTTCTTGGTTGAACTGATTGAGGAGGTGGGGATAGACTGGGAAGCAGAGAGCTGGAATGAGCCCTTTTTCCCCTAGGTTGCTTTATCAGGGTATTGTATCACAGCATCAGGGTCTACAGACCGCAGAGCTGGCCCAGCTACTGCCCTGGCCTGCTTCTCCAATGGGCGAGATAAGCGTGTGTTTCTAGTCTATCCTCTGTCCCAATGAGAGTACAGTTAAACTTGGTGAAAGTGAATGCTGAGACATTTTCTTCATGATATCCCTGAGGGCAATGCAGGACAGGATGAATACCTGTCAAAACTTAGCTCTGACCTCAACATAGGAAAGGATAGATAATTCTAGAGCTAAATATCAGTGCCATGACCACGAAACACAGACTCAAGTTACCCCAAGTCCCATGTTCAACATGGTAGCATTTTCATGAAGTTAAATCAAATCCACACTTCAAACACACTGGTGGGACATCAGAGAGGTGACTCCCAGCAAAGCCGGACATCTCTGCTGTCAGCCTAGATGCTCGCTGATGACAATCTTACTTAGCTTTCAGCATGAACGTCAGCGGCCAGTCAATACATCTCAAAACGTTTCATTCGTTAGACACAAGGATGTTAGGTCAGACAGAGATGGGCAAGGAGTGGTTATTTAGGGAGCTAAAAGCAGCCCAAGATAAAGTCTGCCTAGGTTCTGGACCTGCAACATGACAACCTCTCCAGTCACCCAAGATCTCACCAGGGGATCAGGCTTAAATCTGGGGGAGGGTACTGTTTTTTCCAGGAACTTTAACTCAGACAGTAAAGAAAAGGAAATGACAACAAAGAGGAGCTGTGACTAGATCTGGGTAGCAGAAATACAGAACACAAAGGATCTATTTTAACTATTAACACAGCAGCCACTAGTTATCTGCCAAAAGAAGTGACAGCTACAGTTAGCTAGAGAAGGAAGCAGTGAGCAAGGCAGATCCAGAAATTGAGCGGCCTCTCAGAACCTGCCATCATCAGAGAAGCTTCCTCCTGCAGCAGATGGGAACAAATACAGAGACCCACAGCCAGACATTAGGCAGAGAGTGGCAGACCTTGGAACACTAATCCATAAAGGGGATGTCTCCATCAAATCCCTCCCCTTAGGACTCAGGGAATTGAGGAAATGGACGCAAAAGAGTATAGCAAGAGGGGAAGGAAGGCATCAAGAAACCAAGGCCTTCCAGACACAACAGGGCTGGCACACATACAAAGTCAGAGACTGTGGCAGCACACACAGGGCCTGCACAGGTCTGCACCAGATGGGGTCCTAGAGCTGAAAGAGTGGACACACTGCCCCCACCCCTAACCTAGAAGCAAGTTCCGATTGCCACCTGCAAACCAAAAATCAGTTTTCTCCAGGGGAGTCTCGCTGGGAAACTACTCTTAGGGTAGACCCCACACCAATAGATGGTGAGCACAAGACTAACAAGTCGAGGTCCTCTGTGCACATATTATGGCTTCTGATTTGGGTTTTATGGGATCCCTGTGTCTTCCAACATGTGCGTCTCTGCATCTATGCATTTTTTCAGCATTTTCTTTGGCTCTTTTTCATATTTGATTTGTTTTTTGTTTATCTTACTATATTTTATTATTATCTACTCTTTAGATGTCCGTCCTTTTCTCTTTTTCTTTCTTTTTTTTTCTTTTTCCTTTTGGTTTTTCAAGACAGAGTCTCTCTGTGTAGCTTTGGAGCCTGTTCTGGAACTTGCTCTGTAGATCAGACTGGCCTCGAACTCAGGGATTCACCTGCCTCTGCCTCATAAGTGCTGGGATTTAAAGTGTGTGCCACAACCACCTGGCTAGGTGTCTATTTTCTAAAGAAAGACAGAAAGGGTGTGGGTCTGGATGGGAGCTGGGGAGGAACTGGGAAGAGTGGAAACTATAATCAAACTGTACTGAATGAAAAAAATCAATTTTCAAGCAAAGAAATTAAATAGATTTTTTTCATATACATTTTAATAATCCCCTCTCCAACACCTCCCACATTCTCCCCACCTAACTTCACATTTTTCTCTCTCCAAAACATTAAAAAAAAACAAAAATCAAAACAAAATAAACTATTAAGATGAAATATCAAAACAAAAAGCATGCAAACACCAATCACGGAGTCCATCTTGCTTGGCCAGCTACTCCTGGGCACAGGGCCTGCCCTGGAGTGTGGCTGACAGACCCCCATGGCGATGGTCCATTGGAGAAAACTAATTTTCCCTTTACCAAAAGTTATCGGCTGTAAATAGCTTCTTCATTGGGGTGGGACTTTGCATCCACTTCCCCTCCTCAGTGCTAAGATTTTGTGTGCCTCTGTCAGTCCTGCTATGTCTGGAAGACACAATTTCCTTGGATTCACCCATTTCGTCTGGTCCTTGAAGGGAGGAATTTGATAAAGACATCCCATTTTGGAACTGAGTGTTCCAAAGTCTCTTGCTCTCTGCATTTTGAAACAAGACATTCTCAGTGATATTCATCTGGCCTCTTCCTCCTCCCTTCCTCCCACACCATCTCTGAAACTTAGTTCACGCTCTATGCTTTGCTCATTATCCTCTACACACATATCTTCTGTGTCACAACTGTCACATTTAAGACTCTAGACCTTGCTCTAACTTTTTTCAACTTGATCATACTGTCCTGATGTAGGAGGATCATCTGTCTATGTGTTACTTTCATTGGTTAATAAAGAAACTGCCTTGGCCCCTTTGATA
>LOEQ01003183.1:336431-347528 GCA_001685075.1 Bramus lutescens | reverse complement strand
GTTTCTTTATTAACCAATGAAAGTAACAGATAGATAGAAGACCCTCCTACACCATAGCAACCTCTTTTCTTACTCTGCCATGACCATGTGTGTCTCACCTGGGTCTCATGAAGGGAGTTTCATGTACAGATACTTCAGGTTGATGTTTCCCTGGTAGAATATTGCTGAAGAGCCCTGCTTCACCATTTTGTTCCATCAAATGCTAATTTATGAGATTATATTAAGGGACTATGCAGGGAGTGTGAATTTGGATTTTATACCCACACATGGTAAACCCCTGAAATTTTGAATCTCATAGATGCCTCCTTCTACTCTTCCAGTATGTCAGGACAGGTATAACAACTTCCTAGCTGCTTCTCAGCATATATAAGTGGAACTTTTCACATATTGATCAGCCTTTCTCAGAATCTTGTTTCAAAATAGAGATTTCACTTCCAGTTTTACCGTATAATAGATCAACGTGGACATTCCATCTTTGTAGGCTTAATAAATCTAGAGGTGCATTGGTGCCATTTGTTGCTACATCTGGGTCTGCATTTCTGACTGACCCCTGGACATTTCCCTTCCCTGCTCCCTTGTGCATTTCAACTGCATTCTCATTTTCATGTCAATTTAAGCATTTCAGAGAGTATCTTTGAGCACATGAATGTGTATTCACTTTCTGAATCAGAAGTCTAGTAAGCTATTTCTTAATTTTGTTCTCTACTTTGTTCCACAAAAATGATTTAAGGTGAGGTTTAATTATGTTATTCTCTGAAATTGTTTAAGAATGGGTGGTACATGAACATGAAATGACTTGGAAAGACGAGAAAGGATGTATGTATCTCACTTTTCCCTGTTTCTCCACCTACCTCTTTCCATTTCCCCTTCACAGATCCAAGCAAGTTGACGGTTTCTAATGTATTTTCCAGGAATCTATTAGTCTATGCACTTTCTATTTTTGAGCTAGGATCTTGTTATGTAGCTCATGCTGGCCAGGAACTGGAAGTGTAGCTTAGTTCAGACTCACCATGAACTAGCAGTTCTCCTGCCTCAGCCTTTCTAGTTCTGGATTACAAGCTTGTGTCACCCACTCAGCCACATACTAATTTTATTTTCCTTTTTTTTTTTAAAGCCCAGATCTCATGTTCTCCAGGTTGACCTGTCATTTAATCATCAGTAGCCCAGGGCTGGCCGTTAATCCACAAGCCTCCTGCCTCAGCCTCTTGAGTGCTGGATTACATGAGGCATAAATCACTACCTGTTTGCTAACTTGCTAAGTATTTCCTTTTTCTTTTCCTTCCTTCCTACCTACCTGCCCACCCACCCTCTCTGTGTAACAGCTCTGGCTGTCCTGGAACTTGCTTTGTAGACCAGGCTGGCCTCGAATTCACAAAGATCTGCTTGCCTCTGCCTCCTGAGTGCTGGTATTAAAGACATGCGCAACCACCGCCTGGCTTCTAATTAATTCTTAAGCATGACTTTAAACTTTAAAATGTTGATACATTAATTTCATAGCCAATATTCAGGATTTTTCCATCTGTTTAACAGATAGCAGTTATATTTTCTTTTGTTTTCAGAACCTTTAAGTTAAAACATTATAGTAATTATATGTTACCCACATGTTTTTCATATATGAGTGGATTATTTGTGTTTTAATTTTTGTTCACTTCAAAAGCTCCTCAAAATATGATGGTGTGACAAAACAATGTATTACAATTATAACTTTAAAGTCACTTTGTGTAATATTAAAGTAATTGGACATTATCCTTAGTTTTGGGGGAGGTAGTAGTACATTTTTAAGTTGCTAGAAGTCTTCCTGAAATGTGGATGTGTTTGAAAGTTGTTCCAGTTAGTAAGTAGTCAGTGCTGTGTGTTTGCATGCAGCCTGTGCTTGTATGCAAATTGATGCTCAAAATGAAGGGCTCTGTTGAAGATCAAAGCCTGTCCTTGAGGTTTCTACCATTGATTGTCTTGCTTCAGCTTCCTAAAGTTGAGAATATGGAGGCAAAACATGGAAGCATGACTTGTTATGTTTTTTTCCTTAGATCAACCTCTCCACTTCTCCTACACCTGCTCAGTTGATGAGTCGCTCCCAGGCTTCCAGTTCCACCAGCGGCAGTATTACCCAACAGACTATGTTACTAGGGAGTACCTCCCCTACCTTGACGGCCAGCCAAGCTCAAATGTATCTCCGAGCTCAGATGGTAAGGTTTAAGATACCAGCTCTTCAGTATCTAAGGACTGGAGAGTTCCAATGCTTTTGGATTTGATGCAATAGGCATTTTTAATACTTAAGCAGTATTTATCAAGTGAGTGTATGTGTGTATGCTCAGCCTTTGAACACTTATAAATATGCATAAAAGTTCCACTGTGAATTAATAGGTCTTCTTGGTACTGATTTTAAAACCTTTTTTCATATTTTGAGATCTCTACAATTGAAGAGCTTTTTATTACTGATGCCATCTTACAGTTTTATTATTTACAGTGTTATATAAATCAATTATTCTGCTGACATTGATGATTTGAGGAAATAGTTGGAAATATTAAAAACTTAGTTTTCAATTATAAGTAAGAATTTATTTCCAAGGACTTTCTGAAATCTGGATTGGAGTTCTGATAGTTTTTCAGATAATTCATAGCTTTGGTTATTACTGTCTCAAATTCTGTAAGGTTGCATTCTTATGTTTACTTCAGCTTTTATTTTTATTAATATAGGAATGTTAATTGATAATTTTATAATTAGATACCTACTGATTTTCTGATTTAATTGTTGACATTTTTAAAGGCATGTAGATATTGGATGACATAATTTTGTACAGTTAAGCAAATGTTTTAATATATATCNTTTTTATTTATATAAGATATATATATATATATATATGAACCTAATTAGTTAGTTAGTTAATTTTGCTGTACCAGGGATTGAAGCCAGGGCTTCATGATTACTAGACAAGCATCCTATCAATACTCACCATCTTTGGCCTCCTTAATATGCAGATTTTGACCAATGAATTGATTATATATCTGATCCCTATTCATTGAAAATTGGAAAGCAAGTTTTCAGTCTTATTTTTGGCAGGAAGTGATGATGTGACACAACTTTTATTCACAAATTGTAAACATCACCTTTCTCTTCTGGATTACTTTTCTCTCATGAAATTGTCTTTAATAAAATGATTTGAACCATTTGAAATATTTTTGTTTTGTTTTTATGATTTTGACCTTTAAAATGGGCAATTCATATGACTCAAACAAGAAAATCTTCGTTTTTGGGTGGAGTGCTTTTAGACTGGTTGCATGCACCAAAAGTAAGAAAATTTGTTGGTGAATTTACGTAGATTCAGTAAGTAAATGTGTAAAGAATTCAAATGTAAAACGGTTTAGAGGAAAATAAGGGGTTCAGGAAATGAGGGGGGATGGTAAATAGGAGCCGGGGATAGTGACTATGATGGCCATGTATGTGCATGCACGAAAATCACAGTGTAACCCAGTATTGTATAATTAATACATACTAGTAAATGTTCAAGGTTAGAAAAGGTCCCTAATTGATTATTTTAGTTTAAATAGCAGGAAGGTAGCTAGTACTTCTTGAAATGACTTTAAAAATAGTGTGTCTCCACACTTTAAAGCCTATCATTATTTACTAAATCCAGTTAGAGTAGATTGTATTGTCTTAGAAATTAATGGTACTTGTTTAATATTAAAAGTTTGAAAACAAGATGGTGATGTATGGATTGTTTTTCTCTTTTGTTGTTTTGGGGTGAAGGCCTTTGGTTGCTTCTTGTTTTAACATTCGAGCATTTATATTTAGAACATATAGCCCTTTACAAACAGGGTTAACATCAAGAGCAACCCCAACCTTACTTTGTCCTACGATCGGTCCCTTGTAGCTGAGAAACATCGTAGTATGTGGCACTGTTACTGTGTGGACTGAAGAGACTTTTTGGTGTTCCTTTGCCTGTTTCTTACCAACATTAATCTATATCCTAGTGTAGTTTTATTTTCATTTCCATCTTAGGAATCCTGAGGTAGTAGTTTTTATTTGGGACAGAATTTGGTTTAAGGATCTCATCTCACCAAAACACATTCTTTCTTTGAGTAGTTTTCCCCTACTCTCAGAATTGTGAGCGATTTCAAAGCTGTTGGTGACCTTTTTTTGAGCTCTGTGATCACAACTTTGTTGTCGTGTGAAGCCTTTTGCTTAGGAGGTAGTCCTGACTGCACTGTCTCTCTGTCACAAAGTTCAGTCTCTTGCCTGCTTGCTACACACTGTGTGTGGGACATGTTCTTTAGTCTTAGGGTGTTATTTTTGGTTTTCTGTCTGTACAGCTGATTTTCACACCCGCTACCACTGTGGCTGCTGTGCAGTCTGACATTCCTGTTGTCTCGTCGTCATCGTCACCTTCCTGTCAGTCTGCAGCTGCTCAGGTGAGATTGTGTATCACAGTGTGGTACTGGAGGTCTGGGTCTCTCTCAGTGGAAAGGCGGTCACTGCGTTCGTGTTTCAGCTCCTGCTTCAGAGTGCATTGCCGTGCCTTTCAGGTGAAGTTCATAAAGCACTGAGAGCTCTAAGAGCATGCTTGTTTTGTAGAAATGACATATAATTAAACAGATTTAGATTATTAGGTGTTGATTCATCAAGATTAATAAGAGTTTTATTATTAACACTGTATTTTTAGTTTTGCTGTATGCCAGATTTCTTTCTTACATGAGGTATATTCTTTTTTGTAGATTTCCTTTGCAGGCAGTTACATGACAGATACGTCAAAGTAGATGATAATTTTAAATTTAAAAATGAGTTAAAATGGGCAAATTTGAAGTTAAAAACATAAGTAGAGTATTAATTTATTTGGTACTATGGAAAAAAATGAAACTTCTCTCTTATTCAAAAATAAACTAAAAGTAGTATGTAGGCCTGAAGGTAAAAATAAAAAATTTAATCTTCCAGGAGAAAGCAGAACAGCATCACAAATGCTAATTTTAAGATGATCCTTGCTCAGCTCCAATTGGTTTACTTTATATTGGAAATGATACCCCCAGCTGTTACAAGTGGCAAGTGAGGCAATCAGAAGCTACTCATCACAGTGCTGCCACATAATGAGATATCTTATCTACTGACTACTGTTATTATTTGACATTGTGTGAAGAGAAATCACACATGTGGTTCTTAGCTTTCAAGAAGCTAGAAATGAAGAGATAATAAATAACCATTTAAATGATTGATAGTTTCTATGATAAACCAACCAGCTGCTTAGGAAATAATGTTTCTCTTTAATATGGTCTAGCTTTAATATGGTCTAGTGCTCCATTTGCTTATTTTTTCTTATGACGAAAACATTCTTATGAGTCTTTAATGCAGCTAATGTAGTTTGTGAATTGGTCTTCTGGTGACATAGGATGTGACCTGTCCAAGGTCTGTGGCTGTGTGGGTCTGACTTGGTTAAGGCTTTCAGGGGACTGAAGGGATCTCTCTTTGAACACTGATTTTGCGTGACAGTGAATGAGGCTGGCAGTGATAGGCAATGCTGACCAACAGAGACACAACTTCAGGTTCAGGACTATCGGCTATGAATTTGTGTGTGTGTGTGTGTGTGTTTCAAGACAGGGTTTCTCTGTGTAGCCCTGGCTGTCCTGGAACTCACTCTATAGAACAGGTTGGCCTTGAAATCTGAGATCTACTTGCCTCTCTGCCTTCCGAGTACTGTGACTAAAGGAGTGTGCCACTATGGCCCTTTTTTATTTTCTTCTTTACTTTTCTACTTTAAAAAAAATTAAGTATGTAGTTTAAAAATTGTGTTTTAAAATTGAGAGTATCAGATGTTATTATTTAATGTTATTATTTAAACTACAAAAGTCAGTATATCAATTCCTTTTTCTTTTTTTCCTCAGTAAAAATGTGTTTTTAAGACAGTCTTATTGTATACTTCTGGCTGACCTGGAAAACTATATATAGATTAGGCTGACCTTGAATTCACAGAAATCCGTCTGCTTCCACATCCAGAGTGCTGGGATTAAAGGTGTGTGCCACCATGACTGGCACAAAAAGGATGTTTATAGAAGAATAAGATCCTGCTTATCAAAGGGCAACCTGGGGAATGCTGATTTGAGAAGTCAGCTCAGCACAACACTAACCCCCGCCCCATCTCCAGTCCCCTCTTCTGCAGAGAGGATGCTGTAGTAATGTCTGCAGTGCTTGATTTCAGTTAAATGATTCTGAGAATTATTTTGGTAGTGATATATTCAGTATATATCATAGGATGTTAGAGTAAAGTTAGCAAAAATACCTCGTGCATGATGTCAAAGTTTCTTATAGAATCATAGGCTTGTTTCAGGGGAAATGAAAATAAAGGCTAGGATGCCCATTGCTCCTCATCTGGGGATGGATTCTCTCTCCCCAGAAAGATACTGTCCTGGAACATGTGGTCTTTCCAGTAGTGAGTGAGTGTTACTTCTGATGCTGCAGTTTCTACAGTGTAAGTTATTTACTTTAAGTTAGTATTTGAGTGAAGATGGCAGTAGGTTATCTAAAGTCTACAAGCTCATATAGAACATAACATCATACTTAACTGTGGAGGCATGAACATTGCCTTTCAGGATTCCAAGAAGCAGTGTGGCATAGGTATTGGGGTCATTGTGTCAGATCTTCATTTACTGTTCAGATGCTTCTCACCCTGAAGGAGCCATTCAAGTCTTTTGGCTTATTTGTTCACTGTTATCATTATTATATGGTCTACTGCATGGATCATTTGTGGAAAATGCTATATTCTCTATTATGTAGCTCTTCCTGGGCGAATTTATTGTTTTACTTGTTTATTTACTTACTTATTTTAGAGTCAGGTCTTGCTGTATGGCCAAGACTGTACTGGAATTAACTATGGTTCTTAGACTGGCTTTGAATTTGTTTGTGTTCCTCCTGCTTCTGGCTCCTTGTGCTGTGATAATAGGCCTATGCCACTATCTCTATACTGACAATAGTTTTTTTGTTTTTTCTTTTGTCATACCAGACATGGATCCCAGGGCCTTGTACATATTAGGCCCACCTAGCTACATCTCTGTCCTTCCTGAGATATTTTAATGTGCTTCCACCAAGATATTTAATGAAGTTTGTTAGTAAATATGAACAAATTTTAGTGTTAGCATAAGATCCATAAGTGGAACTAAATAACCTTTCAAATACCTATATGATGTGATTTCAAAATCAGATGTAAGAGAATATCCCAGACTTAGGAAGTTCCCAGTTTTTATAGTTCTGAATTGCTAGGGATGCAAAAGTCAATGCTGGAGGCTCTGGCCCTATTAGCTGAGTCTCCTCTCACCATTTCACAAATGTGTATGTTGGTCATGTACAGACAAGCTAGACGTTGTGCTGTAGGCCAGTCCCACTCAGATTCCATGGAAACATCCCTGAGTGGAAGGCAAAGAACACCAGGAAGCTCTTCTGAGAGAGCCAAGCAGATTATTGAACTGTTAATAATGGCTTGAGAAAGAATGTTCAAGCAGAGCCAGAACAAAAGGCACCAAATGAAGGAAGTATATGGTGTATTTATAGGACAGTGAGAGCAGTTTGGCAGTTGTATGATTGTAGACTGGAGAAGAGAAAGTGGATTTATAGTGGGTTGGGCCTACATTGTGGACTTTGAGTGGCAACCCAAGGAATACAGTACATTTTACTTTCTGTATGAGACTTTAAAACCAATGGTATTTGATACATATTGACACAGTAGGAACTATGCGAGGGAAATCAGAGAGAATGCTCCATATGTTCTCACTTAGAGGGGTTTCCAGTGGTTGTATTAGTCAGTTTCTGTTGCTCTGACAAATAACCTAGGAGAAACAATTTTAAAAAAATAAATTAATTTTGGCCTGTAGTTTTGGTTCATGGTGGGCTGGTGTTGTTGTTTTCTGGGGAGCAGAGGCAGAGCGTCATGGCAGGAGTTTGTGTTAGAGCTAATTTGCTTACTCCTTGACAGCCAGGCAGAGAGAGTGACAGAGGAAGGGATCAGGGCCCCAATTCTCCTTTAAGATACCCCCTTAATGACCCACTGTCTACAGCCACTCCCTTCCTCTGCTGCTCCACAGTCTCCCAACAGTCTATTCAGATGTTAAGTCTGTATGCTAACTACTCCATTGATGAAGGCAGAGTCCTCACAGCCCTGAGCACTGCTTGTTCTGGGACCATGCCTAGGCACATGTATCTTTTTTGAGGTGGAATGGTGAGGAAGTTCATTTGCACGCATTAACAGTAGCTGTAGAATTGATAGAAGCTTGCCTGACATGACTGTTTATTTAACTTCTGTTGATACTATTTTGGCATTGGACCGGGAATAGAGAGCCTTGAGCACCAGCTAAGATGTGTAGAGTCAGTGAGCACCCTGAAACTGAAGAAGTTAGACCTCAGCAGCTTGTCATTCATTAGCTTTGTCTAGGTGGAGCCTCCTTTGACCTTCCGAGACCGTTGCTAGTACTAAGTGTATTTGGTACATGTTTCAGAAAGGCAAGAAGCTATGCCACTGTTGGTGAGGCATTTTCTGCCTTGCTCATTGGAAAAATATAAGCTCAAGTGAGATGAAGTTGGATAATCCTGTCAGTTTACAGTGTTTACCCATTTCAGAGCTCTGCGTAATGTTTCAGCTCAGAAAAGCCAGTTGTCAAAGACATTGAGTGGTCAGTAACAGAATTTCAGTTTAAGAAGCTTTCTGAAAATGCTCTCATAGTATCACACTGGAGCAGACGATTGGATAAGTCAGTTGTCTTACAGCACTCCCTTTAACACATTTAGAACTGGTCACTTTCGATGTAGTGCATGGCAGAGCTGTTTCTTCATATTTATACTGCATTCGCCGTCAGCCCCTCCACTTAGTATTGGTTTGGTTTTCATTTAGTTCTTCCTGGTCTTCCTGTCCTGCTCTTTCACTCATAACTGTCTGATACCCACCCTCTATGTCCTTTCCAGCCTGCCACATAGTAGTTAAGACACGCTCATGTGGAGCGACCTTTCTGTAAGGGTTTCCTTAAGGATTATTGGTTGTCTCGGGAGTGTGGACCTCTTTTTGTAGGAGGCACAATATTAATTACTGTCATTATTGTAATGATTGCTGTATCAGCTAAAGCCATGTTTTTATCTTTATTTTTTGTTATGTGGTTCTTAGGTTCAGAATTTAACATTACGCAGCCAGAAGTTGGGTGTCTTATCTAGCTCACAGAATGGCCCACCAAAAAGCACTGGTCAAACTCAGTCATTGACAATTTGTCATAATAAAACAACAGTGACCAGTTCTAAAATCAGCCAACGAGACCCTTCTCCAGAGAGCAAGAAGGGAGGAAGCCCAAGCCTGGAATCTCGAAGCACAGCGGTCACTCGGACTTCAAGCATTCACCAGTTAATAGCACCAGGTGGGATAAATGTTCGTCAAAAATAGTTGTCTTATTTTCTTAGCCAACAGCAAAACAAAGGATGCATGCTACTTGAATAAGAGTAACAATTTAAAAACATTTTTATGTGAGAATTTTTGTCAGCTAAAGAAGATCTCATTAAGTAGTTTAAAAAAATTTAGAAAACCTAGTAATTGAAACAAGTTATACAGCAAAACAATGGTCTTTCATTGTTGTTACTTGGCACTTACCATCTTTATGATGTGTTGTTCTCTTTATATTAATAAAATCTTTTAGCTTTTAAAAAAGAATTGTCTTAATTTGTTTAGTATGCTTTAGTGGAACATATTTTTAAGCTTTTAGTAAAAAAGTAAGTGCATCTTGATTAAGTCGTTAGTGGAAATTTGTTACTAAAACAGAAGATTGTGCAAATAAAGAAATTATTTTCCTAACTTCTCATCCACCACTACTGGTGTGGGATGTCATCTGAGGGAAAGCTGTCAAGGAAGCAGTCCTTTTCGTTCTTATTCTGCCATGCGGGTCTCTTTCCTGCAGGTAATCCTGCTTCATGGTTCCTCAACCAGAGTTAGCTTTCTGACCCTTGTTCTATACTATTGAAGTCTACTTTTCCCCCTAGACTGATTCCTCTGTGTGTTTGGTACTGAGAATTGAGTCTAGTGCCTCCCACACATGGCACACAGTGCTCTAACATGGAGTTACAGCCCTTTAACTTCTTATGTTTCTTCTGTGTTAGGATTGTCCATATTCTTAGCTTTACAAACTCTCAAAATCTTGGCATTGTCTGATTCCTCTAAATTGAAATGTCTCTTTCCTTTGACCTGTTATAACTGTAGTGCTTTCTGAACCCAAGCCTCTTTACTGGACAGCGAGCTCCTTGTGGGCGCTCTAGTAATGACTGTGATAGGCCTGGTTTTCAGCACTCTGTTGTATCTTCTCACCTTTTCATAGTAATAGCACGAAGGTTTGTCTTCTATTCGTTTGCCTGTGATAGGTACGCAGGTATATTTGGACTAATCACCCAGTTACCACACTTACGCCTTGGAAATTATCAGTCATTCCCCTTAGCATTATTTAGCTACCACCATGCTTAGGATTGTTATGAATGAATCTTAGAGAAGTGCTATAAACTTTGCTAGTAAATCCATTCATGCTATACTTAGATATTGTTTCTCTTTCTCTCTGTAGTAAATGTCTATACCCTGTTGTGTGGTGTAGTCTGTGTTGTCTCTGGCCAGATGACTGCGCTTTTGCACAGCATTGCCCAGAGCATTCTCAGCCTCACAGCAGCACCAGGGCTCGAGTCGTGTGGAGCAGCAGTGCCTGCTGTGCCTGAGCTGATGGGTCAGAGGGCAGGGTCCAGTGAGACCCGTCTTCTTATTCTTTCCTTAGCTAGACCTAGGCCAGCAGTCATTTTAAATAGAGGAAAAAAAACAGACCCTCTATTTGTATTATTTATATCCTAATATGGTTGACTAATAGTTACTGTAGTGGACATGGTTACTGTTTTCTTGCATGTAATTTTAGGGTCTAAAAATAACCTGATTTTCTTGACCATTTCTCCCTGAGGATGGAAGCTTTCATGTGTTAGCAATTCTTTTTTTTTTTTAAAGCAGCATTTTTAAATTTATTTATTATGTATACAATGTTCTGTCTGCATGTATGCCTGCCTGCCAGAAGAGGGCACCAGATCCCATTACAGATGGTTGTGAGCCACCATGTGGT
>LOEQ01003183.1:305199-317559 GCA_001685075.1 Bramus lutescens | reverse complement strand
TTTATTCATTAACCAATGAAAGCAACACATAAACAGAAGGACCTCCTACACCACTATCCCTCAAATTTTAGCTGTCTCTCCTCATGTTCCCTCCATTGTACCCCTCTCCCTCCACCTCCCCACTTGATTTTCCCATTCCAGTCTCCTGCTCCATCTGCTCCATCCATCCATAACTATTTATTTTGTTTCCTATTCCCCTCCCCCATCCCTTACTCACCTAACCTCTGTGGTTCTATGGATTGTAGCTTGGCTTGCTTATTACTGACTTAACAGCTAGTACCCACATACAAATGAATACATACCATATTTGTCTTTCTGGGTCAGGGTTACCTCACTCAGGATAATATTTTTCCAGTTCCATTCATTTACATGATGTCTTTTTGTTTTTTTAAAACGGCTAAGTGATATACCATTGTGTAAATAAATGTACATTTTATTTATACATTCATCTTTTGAGGGACATCTAGGTTTTTTTTCAGTTCCCGACTATTATGAATAAAGTAGCAGTGACCATGGTTGAGCAAGTGCCACTGTGGTAGGATGGAGCATCCTTTGGCTATATGCTTAAGAGTGGTGTAGCTGGATCATGAGTAAAGCAGCTCACATCTTCCTGAGGAGTTGCCACATGATTTCCATAGTGATTGTACAATGAATGAATGCTCACCTTACTCCACATCCTTGTCAGCATGAGTTGTCATTTGTTTTATTGATCTTAGCCATTCTGATAGGTGTAAGATGAAATCTGTAAGTAGTTTTGATTTACATTTCCCTGATGACTAAGGATGTTGAGCATTTCTTTAAGTGCTTCTCAGTCATTTAGATTTCCTCTTTTGAGAATTCTGTTAAGATCTGTACCCAATTTTTTTCTTTTATTGAAATTTGATTTCTTTTTCTCACATAATATATCCTGATTACGGTTTCCCCTCCCTCTGCTCCTCCCAGTTCCTCCCACCTCCTCTCCCCTCTGGATCCACTCCCTTTCTGTCTCTCCCTAGAAAAGAAACAGGCTTCTAAGGGATAATAAATAAAATAAAGCAAAACTATCACTTCAAAGTTGGACAGGACAAGAGAACAGAAGGAAAAAGGCCCAAGAGAAGGGGCTGGAGATATGGCTCAGCGGTTAAGAGCATTGATCGCTCTTCCAGAGGACCCGGGTTCAATTCCCAGCACCCACATGGCAGCTCACAACTGTATGAAAATGCAGTTCCACAAAATCTGACACCTTCACACCAATGCACATAAAAAATAAACTTAAATAAATCATTTAAAAAATGTCCAGGAGAAGGCTCAGGAGTCAGAGACCTACTATTTGCAAACTCAGGAATTCCATAAGAACACTAAATTGAAGACCATAAAATAATATGCAGAGAACCTGGTACAGACCTGGGAAGGTGCTTGCTTGCTGCCTCAGTCTCTGAGTTTATGTGACCCTTAATCATGTTGATTTCGAGGGCTTGTTTTCTTGGTGGCCTCAGTCCCCTCTGGCTCTTACACTTTTTTTGCTTCCTTTTCCACAGGGCTCCCTGAACTGTGAAGGGAGGGATTTGATGGAGACATTCCATTTAGGGCTGAGTATTCTGAGGTCCCTTTCTGTCTGACTGTGGGTTTCTATATTTATTCTCATTGCTGAAGAAGGAAGCTTCTCTGATTATGACTGAGCTAGGCACTGTAGATCTGTACCCATTTTCAAATTGGGTTGTTTTCTTGATATCTAGTTTTTTGAGTTCTTTACATATTTTGGATATTAGCCTTCTATTGGATATGTAGTTGGTAAAAATCTTTTCCCATTCTGTATGTAGTCTGCTGCTTTGTTCTATTGATGGTATTATTTGCTGTGCAGAAGCTTCTGAGTTTCACCAGGTCCCATTTATTAGTTGTTGATCTTAATGTCTGTGCTAATGGTGTTTTGTTCAGAAAGTCTTTTGTGCCAGTGAATTCAAGGCGGTTCCCCACTTTCTCTATGAGATTCAGTGTATGCAACTTTATGTTGAGTCTGGCCCATTTGGACTTGAGTTTTGTACAGGGTGATAAGTATGGGTCTATTTGGATTCTTCTACATTCAGCCATCCAATTTGACCAGCACCATTTGTTGAAGATGCTGTCTTTTTTCCAGTGTGTTTTTCTGGTTTCTTAAAAAAAAAAAAATCCGATTTCTATAGGTGTGTGGATTCTCTGGATCTTCAATTTGATTCCATTAACAGACATGCCTGTTTTGATGCCAACGCCATGCTGTTTTCATTCCTATAGTTTACAGTACAATCTGAGGTCAGGGATGATGAGACCCAGAGGTTCTATTACTAGTCAGGATTGTATTGCCTATCCTGTTTTTTTGTGTTTCTGTATGAAGCTGAAAATCTGTGAAGAATTGTGTTGGAGTTTTGATGGGGATTGCATTGAATCTATAGATTACTTTTGGTAGTAATGAGCATGGGAGATCTTTCCATCTTCTGATATCTTCAATTTTTTTCTTCAAAGACTTGAAGTTTTTATCATACAAGTCTTTTACTTGCTTGGTTAGTTACCCCAAGATACTTTGTATTATTTGTGGCTATTGTAAAAGGTGTTGTTTCCTGAGTTTCCTGCTCAGTCCATTTGTCAGTTTTATTTAGGAGGGTTACTGATTTTTATGAGTTAATTTTATATCCAACTACTTTGCTGAAAGTGTTTATCAGCTGTAGGGCGTTCCCTGGTGGAATTTTTAGGGTCACTTATGTATGCTATCATATTATCTGAAAATAAAGATACTTTGACTTCTTCCTTTCCAAATTGTATCCCCTTGATAAGGATTAAATTTGGTTTTATCATAGAATGTCTTTTTCCATCTATGGAGATTGAAAGTTTAGTCGATATAGTAGTCTGGGCTGACCATCCATAGTCTCTTAGAGTGAGTAGAACATCTGTCCAGACCCTTCTGGCTCTAAGAGTCTCCATTTAGAAGCCAGCTGTTTTTCTGATAGGTCTACCTTTATATGTTACTTGGTCTTTTCTTTTGCAGCTTCTAATACTTTCTCTTTTCTGTGTACTTAGTGATTATTATGTGCCAAAGGGAATTTGTTTTCTGGTCCAGTCTGTTTGGTGTTTCTGTATTTTTAAAAGCCACCAGCAAGATGGTGCAGCAGGTAAAAGCCATTTCCATGCTAACTTGGCAATCTGACCCACAAAGAGGTAGAAAGAGCATACTTAACCCAATAAATTTGTTCTCTTCTGTCCACATATGTGCTGTGGTACATCCTCCCCCCCCTCCATGCATGAGCTAATGATGATAAGTTGGGTCTGATGGCACAGGTCTGTAACCTCAGTTACTTAGGCTGTTGATGTTAGACTTCAAGTTCAAGGCCAGTCTGAGCAAGATTCCCTCTCAAAGTAAATAACACACACACATTCTGGGCAGTGTGAACTGGGGAAAAGGCATCCCCTGTGCAAGGATGAACACACCACACCCATGACTGTTCCCCAGTCTTCACCACCAAATCATAAAATGTTTGCAGATGCATACAGGCTTGTATTAGAGAGCTAGTTTTGTGTGTTCAAGCTTTGGGAAAAAGAGATGGTTGCTGAACTGAATAGTACCATGAAAAGTGAAGCTGGACATGGGCAATGCATAGGACTGTAATCCCAGCACTGGACAGAGGCTGAGACAAAAGGAGCTACATAGTTGAGAGGCTATCTTCAAAGCATTCTGAAGAGGGACTGGAGAGATGGCTCAGGGGGTTAAGAGCCCTGACTGCTGTTTCAGAGGACCCATGTTCAATTCCAAGCACCCACATGGCAGTTTACAACTCTCTGTAACTTCAGTTCCAGGGGACCCAACACCCATGGCAAAACACCAATGTGCATCAACAACAGCAACAACAACAAAACATTCTAAAGAAACAGATGAGGGTGTAGTTAGTGCAAGACCTTGGATTTAGTCCCCAGAACTGCAAAATAAATTAATTCAAGCAGCAACTGCTTCCCTTTCAATGCTTTCCTATTGTGCAGGATAATTTGATTGCTTCTGTTTTTAATATTACAAATGTAAGGAATCACTAGATTTTAAGACTTTTTAAAAAACCTACTTGCCTAATGAAGCAGTGCATTGTATATGTCTGCAGTGTGTATTCTGCTGCTGGCTAGCGGTACTGCATATGTATAGAACCTTTTACTTGATGGTTTTCCCTTAATTATTGGATTTGATGATTGAGTAAGTAAATATCACACCCACCATTCTTTCAGAGGGGTCATTTTAAAAATTAGACTCATTTATTTCTGATTAATTTTTTAGAGATTATTTCTTTCCATTCTCTTTTCCATTTAAAGGTGAGTCGCTCATCTTTGCTGATAGACCAACCTGTGAAAAAGAGGCCTCTTTTGGATAATCAGGTGGTGAATTCTGTGTGTGTTCAGCCAGAACTACAAAATAACACAAAGCATGCAGATAATTCATCTGACACCGAGATGGAAGACATGATTGCTGAAGGTCTGTGGCTCCCATCAAACCTTTTCTTTAACTTTGACTTTTATTGCTTGAAATAGGATAAACTTTTTATTCTGCATAGGTTTTCACTTGGAAAGAATTGTTTTCCTTACAAACAGCGAGTTTGTGAACACTCTATTAACCAGAATAATGGGTGCGCTAACCACTCTGATAACTCAGTAACTAGGAGACCAGTAATACTGGTGCTGATTTGTACAGTGTTAGATTTCTACTGAAGGAAAAGCAATTTAAAAGTTTCTGAATCAGAACAATCAATTCTTGCTTTTAAAAAGCAGACCTAATAGGTAACAAATGAGTGTTTTACTGAATTTGCTTCAAAATATAGAGCATTTAGGTGTGTGGTTTTAGATTTAATCTTGTGATGGGTGTTATAAGCTGGGTATGACAGTTACATTCAGGATGTTCTCTTCAGCCAATAGATGATAACATTTGTTCTAAGAAAAAAATACTTTTAATGTCTTTACTGTCCCTGCTCCTTTTCAACCGACTATACTCTAATACCAGATATCCCTTAGAAGTCAAATTGATAAAAATGGTTGAGGTAAAGCAAACACAGGTAAACACAAAACTGATGTTCTTTGCCTTTTAGGTCACCTATTTATAGTTAGCAAAGCTTGTACTTTTTTTTCTTTAATGAGATTCTGAATGTGTGCTTAAAAAAATAACCAATGAAACAAAACAACCTAGCTGTATTGTGTAGGAGTTTTCATAAGAGATTGTTCTTATCATTTGATCATGGCCCTTCAGTTGATGTTATTTAGTCTGAAGTGTTTAGGCAGGGACTTACAGTGATGAACTCATTAACATCTTTGTCTCTGTAATTATCCTTAGGATCTCTAAAATTAAGTTTTTCTTTTGCAAATACTCATTTAGTTTATGTTACTTTATTGTGTTGTTTTTACACAATGTTAAATTTACCAAAGTGGCATGTTGGTAAGTAAAACCGTCATCCTTCAGACTCTTAGAGGGTGGCACCTGCCATTTGGTAGTGCTTTATAAGCTGTTGGTGAAGTATTCAACATTTTTACTTCTTATTTGAACCACCAAGCCTGTAATAGTATAACATTTGACTTTTACTAATGTTTAGTTATTTTGAGCTCAATTTGATTTTTTTTCTGGTGTAGAAGATTCCTAACCATGAAGCACTCTAAACATGCATTCAGTTAAAGAGAACTGTGCACTCTTCCCTTATCCCCAGGTTCATTGCTATGAACAGTCTCAGGTCATGCATCTTTTTGCTTTCTTCTCTCCCAAACTTCCCTTTACTGTCTTTCTTTCCTACTTCTCCTCCATCCTTTCCTCCCTCTTTATGAAAGTTGTAGTCATTTTATTTCACTGATAGAGTGTGTATATCTTAAAAGCAGATATTTTCTTACATAATTAACAAAATTAATAATTCTTTGGTGTAATACCTGATCCATATTCAGATTTTCCTAGTTATTTGAAGCGTGTTCTTTCACAGTCATCTGATTAACATCAGGATCCAAACAAGGTCACCATGGTGACTTTTATTATTAGAATTTAATTTTATTTATTTTAATTCTCAAATAAATGTTTTTAATTAGTTGATTATATGTGAGGACATTTCATATTTTAGATGAAAAGTAGTGAAGATGAATGTTTAGGGTTTTTTTTTTCTTCTTTTGCTTGTATCTGTAAGAAGTGTATAAATGAACTTTCTGGGCTAAAATGTGTTTATCATGTCAACCCTACTGAATATACAGAAGGAACATGGACTTCTGGGAAGTTTTAGAACATGCTTCATGATATTTGTAGTTTATAAAATATAATGGGCAACATATAACATTGCTAGTGTGCCGGCATATGAAAGGTATGTAGAGAAAGACATGAAAGCATTACCCTCCTTCCCATAAAGAACTGTTTGTCTTGTTGGAAACTAGGGAATCTCCATTCCAGAGCAGCAAATGTTAGATGTAGATAACAAGAAGACAGAACTAGCTGAAGTTATTTACAGCTTGGTGAATTTCTTAAGAGTTTGATCTCTGTTTTGTGTTAAACGAGCCAAGGAGCAAGCCTAGATCTAAGATAATAGGCAGGAAAAACAGTTCTGATGAGGATGTGAACAGTACAGAGAATGTGGACTAAGGAACTGTAGGAGCACATCGGAATTCACCAAGCTGTAAATAACAGACAGGGGAGTCAGGCCCAGAAGGACCCTGGGTGAAGACCTCGGGCTTGTGGAGATTTTATGGATGAACACCTAGGACTTGGGGGGTTTATTCAAGTTTTTGTGGCAGTTGTTTGTAATAAACTGAAAAGCGTTTAGCATTGTGCTGGTCATCTCTGTTGGATGTATTAGAGGTCTGGCATGTGACTGACACCTGAAGTCTAAGTGGGGAGAGGAAGGGAAGGACTAAAGGGAGACAGGGCAAGATGCTACAGAAGGAGAAGAAAAGATGGCTAATAGATTTCAGAGTAGAGAACTATTACATAATGCTGGGTGGTGGTGGTGCATTCCTTTAATCCCAGCACTCAGGAGGCAGAGGCAGGCAGATCTCCATGAGTTCGAGGCCAGCCTGTTCTACAGAGAAGTTCCACAGAGAAACCCTGTCTTGAAAAACAAACAAAACAAAAAGCTATTGTCTTTATAGAATGGCACCATTGCCAGGCTATTAGGAAAACAATTTCCAAACTGGGTTTGGTGATGCATGCCTGGAATCCCAGCACTCAGAGGCAGAAGCAGGAGAATTGATGGAAGTTTGAGGCCAACCTGGGCTACATAAAAAATTTTAGGCTTGCCTGCGCTATACAGTGAGACCATGGCGATAGGAGAGAGAGAGAGAGAGAGAGAGAGAGAGAGAGAGAGAGAGAGAGAGAGNTACACACAGACAGAATATTGTATACATAATAAATAAATATTAAAAAAAAACAAACTAAAACAAACAAGCTAACTTTTTTTTATTGATTTTTATTGAGCTCTACATTTTTCTCTGCTCTCCTCCCTGCTTCTCCCCTTCCATTCAACCCTCTCCCAAGGTCCCCAAGCTCCCAATTTACTCAGGAGATCTTGTCTTTTTCTACAAGCTAACATTTTAAGTCTTTCATAGTTTTAATTTTCCAAGACCATTTTATAATTTCGGCACTTTCATTGTATAAACCAGTATTCATGCAATAAAATTTAGAGTAAAATGGTGCGATCATTTACTTTGTGGCTGTGTTTTTTTTTGTGTGTGTGTATAATTTCAGTTTACAAACCACCCATTTTTAAGATGAGCAAACTATTAAATTCATGGTACATAGCATTTGCTTCTCTGCTACTGTGATAACCTTGACCAAAGCCAGCTTGGCAGGGGAAGGGTTATTTCAGCCCATTATCAAAGGAAGCTGAGGCAGGAGCTGAAGCAGAAACCATGAAGGAACACTGTTTTACTGACTTTCTCAGCTTGCTGATTTGTACAAAACCTAGGAGTGGCACTGTCCACAGTTGGCCCACCTCAGTCTTTTATTTAAAAAAAAAAAAAGCTCCAAAGATATGCCCACAGGCCAACTGCTGGAGGTGATTCCTCATTTGAGTTCCTTCTTCCTAAATGACTCTAGTTTCTGTCAAGTTGACAAAAAAAAAACCAAAAAAAACCAAAACAGTACAGTTGACCCCTTGGTAAGTTAATGCAAACACTTTTAAACTTTAACCTTTCCTTTCTTATGCACCTCAAGATCCCATATTAGTATCTCAATATGAAACGTATTCCCACTTTTATGTGTGAGTGCTCTGTCTTCATGCACACCAGAAGAGGGCATCAGATCCCTTATAGATGAGTGTGAGCCACTATGTGGGTGCTGGGACTTCAACTCAGGACTTCTGGAAGAGAAGCCATCTCTTAGCCCCAATACTCTGAGTCCTTATGTGGAAACTGTGAAGTGGAGCGAGCGGACATCCATGTAATAGTTACTTCAGCTCTTTAGGAAAGGTCATGAAGATTGAGCTTTTGCTTTAGGTGCCTGAAGGAAGAGGTAATAGTGAAGGAGAGGGCTTTAGGTTGGGGTTAGGACTAGCATTCTTACTTAGCAGGGAGCACCCTAGAAAATGCACCAGTTGTTGGACATTATGACACTGTTTGAGATTTTAAAAGCAGAATTTTATTTAATACTAAAAGGAACTGTTTTATAAATTGACAATATATCTTTATAAAATTGGTCATACACTGCACATAACAAATATTTGTATGTCTTACTAAAATCAAACATACAAAAGTTTCTCCATTTTGAAGCCATTCTCCTCTCCATAGGAATTTAAAGGGTTTCTCTGCTGTAAATCTTCATAGCGTAGGGCACCACATTCATATGTCACATTCTGCCTTTTGAAAATGTTTCTTTCTAGTGGACAATGAGTACATGGCACTCATTTCATTTCTCAGTGTTTGTAACTTATACATTGTTGCTTGTACATTCCAGACATTTGCTGGATTCTTAGCAAAACTAGCCTATGCTTATTTGTATAGATGTATTTATTGTATAGAAAAAACACATCATTTTTATGTAGAAACAAGGAATTAGTAGGAGCCCAGCCAGAGTGGCTCTGGATCAAAAGAAGGTGAAGAAATCTTGATCTGACAATGTTGTGTAACTGAAATTAGAGGCTGAAAGAAATTTTGACCATTCAGATTTTTTGCTTTTCCCTTCTTTTTTAGAGACATTAGAAGAAATGGATAGTGAATTGCTTAAGTGTGAATTCTGTGGAAAAATGGGATATCCTAATGAATTTTTACGGTCAAAACGATTCTGTACTATGTCATGTGCCAAAAGGTATGTTGGTGTTCTTGGATTTGTTTAGGAGACCCAGTAACTTTTGTAAAAACGTCAAGACGTGGTTATAGATGAGCTTTGGTAGGAGTTAGCTATGGTAACAACAGGGAAGGTTAGGTCAGCAGCCACTTACTCTGTGTCTCGTTACTAGAATTTACTAAGTAAATTTTTATTTATGTAACTATTTATGTACTAATAATGCAGTTTCATAGTGAATACTCATGAAGCATCAGTCATCTGGTGCAAGGATATGCTTTGGAGAATCCTATAGCATATGTAAGTATATGATAGAACATTAATTTTTATGTTTTAAAAATCATAACTAATTACTAATTTTTAAATTAATTTTTATGTAGGATCTTGTATTATAGCCCTGGCTGACCTGAATTGACTGTATAGACCAAGCTGGTCTCCATAATTCTATGGTCCTCCTGTTTCTGCTTCCCAAGTGCTGGGATCATAGCCATGTACCACCATCCCAGATAGAACCCTAGTCTGTAAAGATTAATACAGGTCTTAGCAATGTACCACCATCCCAGATAGAACACTAGTCTATAAAGATTAATATGGGGCCTGGAGAGATGGCTTAGCAGCTACGAATACCAGATCCTCTTTTGGAAGACCTGGGGGGTATGCTTAGGTTAATTATTTTGAAATTTATATTCTCTTAAGAAGCCAGTGAATTTCTTGTTTGACCATACATCATTTTGTATACTTGTCACAGAACTACCTTTAGTGAGAATAATAAAAGTAAATTTTTTTCAAAAGTGGACTCATTGCTTTAGTTCATTACTCAAATGTTTATTCATGATTAATAGTAGGTCTATAAGATTATGTAGGATTTATGCTCTAACTTGAATTTCAGTTTGCATGAAACACATGAAAGAACAGTAGCTTTCTAATGCTGGTCAAAACCACTTACAAATTGGGAAATGGTTGTAGTAATGAGGGGAGCGAGCGGGCCCTGCTTTTCGTTCCGCCCGGCTCCCNCACCCACCTAAGGGCTGGCCTATCGAAAGGCCAAGGCAGTTTCTTTATTGACCAATGAAAGTAACACATAGACAGATGACCCTCCTACATCAAATGGTTTGTCTTTTAGGGTATTCTGAACCTCTTGACTGTTTAGAAGTATACCAGAATACTTAACACTGTCTGCCACTCCCTTTCCCAGACAATGACTACTTCAGATGAACCTCTTTCGGTCAGGGACCCTAGCATACTGAAGCCTGGCTGACAGAGCAAGGAAGAGAGGAAGAGTCAGGTCAGGGAAGTGCTTAGCTGTCATTCTTGGAGAGCTAAATATATAAGGACTAATAAGACTAGTTCTCTCCTTTCTTCAGTAGTAAGTTTTGTCACCTGATATGTTAGTTATATCAGAACTTCACTTTGCTGAGCCCACAGATAAACCCATATGAACACAGCAGGACTTCTTTAGTTATTTCAGTAGCTTTCAGGGACATTTGCATCTTTAGAGGACAAATAGTTTATTATTTCTCAGAGTATTCCTTACTTCCATCTCTGATATTTTCATAAAACATAGGTAAACAATTACATATATTATTCTAGAATAGTTATCAGTAACAAAATTAATATGTGTGTGTTTTGCCTCTAAAAATATATGTGCATTTTGTGTGTGCCTGATATAGAAGCCAGAAGAGGGCACTGGAGCCCCTAGACTTGGGGGTTCAGGCAGTTGTGGGCTTTCATTGTGTGCTGAGAACCAAACCCTAGTATCCACATGTGTAGATATGTCTGCACACATATGTACTCCAGTACCTGCATATACAAGACAAAGCAAAACCCCAAATATATTACTTGTTAAATAGTTTAAATAAGCTTTGGAAATATTTATTACAAAGTATCTCTTCTAGAACCATGAATTTTCTTGCCACATTGCAAGTTATCTTACGCATTTTGCAGGTTTTTCATTATTCTTCTATAATCAGGAGAAAATACCATTACCTTGTTATAGGTGTCCAGTATTATGTTGAGAGATATGTTATAATATACACAGAGGCCATTTTTGACCTGTAGGTTAAGTAAGTCCATTCAATAAGATAGCTGTACTTTGTGAGATATTACAGTCCTTAATAATTGCCTAGTACTTACTATGTCACAATTGTACTTTAAAATTACAGTTAAATTCTAAATTGGTTGCCCCATATTTTGCTTGATTTTTCTTTCTTTAATTTCTTAGGTACAATGTTAGCTGTTCTAAAAAATTTGCACTTAGTCGTTGGAATCGTAAGCCTGATAATCAAAGTCTTGGGCATCGGGGCCGTCGTCCAAGTGGTCCTGAAGGAACAGCAAGAGAACATATCCTTAGGCAGGTCTGTAGAAAGCTTGCTTCAATGTACAATGTCCTTTTCAGAAATGCAAGGGAAGTGCAAAGCTGTATTTTACTTTACTGCATTTTCCAGCTTCCAATTACTTATCCATCTGCAGAAGAAGACTTGGCTTCTCATGAGGATTCTGTGCCTTCTGCCATGACAACTCGTCTGCGCAGGCAGAGTGAGCGGGAAAGAGAACGCGAGCTGCGTGATGTGAGGATTAGGAAAATGCCTGAGAACAGTGACTTGCTTCCAGTTTCACAGACAGAGCCCTCTATATGGACAGTCGATGATGTCTGGGCCTTCATCCATTCTTTGCCTGGTATGTGACTCCCCTAGCCTGGATGTTTTCCTTGTGCCTTCACAAGAGAGTGACGTTACATCCATCCACAGCTTTGGCATTCAAGGCTAGAGAAACTGTGTGTGTTGCTATTGAAATGTGACCTGTTCCCTCTTACCTGTCCTCAGAATGACTGTGCACTCCTTCATGCCCCCAAATGAGTAAAAAACGGACTGACTAGTCCTGCCATTGCTCTGGTGCCCAGTCGGTGAATCAGACACTTCTCCCCTTCTGCTTCTCTATTTTCTAATCATTTTCCTCTTCATTTCCTCAGCCGATTATTTTAGAAACTGAAACAAGACCATATTTTTTGTGCGTATATTTTTGAAAGCTAATTAACACTGTAGAACAGGACAAACTTGATTTCTTTGTAAAAACGTGAAATCCATTCTAATGCTGAGGGTAACCTTCTTATGTCTGCCTGCTCTCTGATACTTACTAGCTTCAGC
>LOEQ01003183.1:293184-304437 GCA_001685075.1 Bramus lutescens | reverse complement strand
TGGTTTCTGGGAATTGAACTCAGGACCTTTGGAAGAACAGGCAATGCTCTTAACTGCTGAGCCATCTCTCCAGCCCCTGTTATTATGTTATTAAGTACTCAGTGGGTCTATGTTAAAGCACCCAGGTGGGAGATTCATTCTCAGAGCTGTTAAGGTGAGAAGTAGCATGAACTTTGGGCACAGAGCCCTTCTGGTTAACCAATTGCAGGCTGTCTTCTGTACTGTCCTTTAGTGAACTGCCCTTTCAGAAAGACTATTCTGTGCTGATCTGTGTGTGAATCCATAGATTGGATTTCTCTGTAGGAATGTAAAGTAGGAATTATTTCTTTAAAGTATAACTCTTTCTGTATATGTCTTTGGGGACATGTTTATACAGCAGTATTGAGTGGCACTTGGTGTCTTTCCTGCAACTTTAGTGAGGTCAGTTTGTGCATAGAATGTTTTGATTTAGATTTCAAAGTGAGAGAATTGATTGTGGACACTGGAAAGTTCAGGTGGGACATGAGCAGGGCCAGTGTGTTACCTAGAGCTGTTTACTCAGTCATGAGGCAGCAAAGCTGCCTGGCTGCCTCCTTTGTGTGTGTAATGTACTCAGTGCTTGGCTTCAGGCTCTCACAGTGTGAGCTGCTGTCAGGATGTTGGGCTCTCACAGAACTTTTACTCAGAGTATCTTGAATACTTAAAAAACCATCTTGTTTTTCCCCAGTGAGTTTCTAGATGTGTGCTTGTTTCCTTTCTATAAGTCACTTTATATTTTTTTCATTTCTGTGCTAATGATACTTTTGTGGTTGGCTTGAGAAAATTGGGATCTAAAAATGATGATAATGCATATTATTTAATCATGCTATTTC
Organism: Bramus lutescens; assembly: GCA_001685075.1. Lineage (NCBI taxonomy): Eukaryota > Metazoa > Chordata > Mammalia > Rodentia > Cricetidae > Bramus > Bramus lutescens. The sequence goes on along the minus strand of LOEQ01003183.1, from coordinate 303,586 downwards.
TCAATACACTTTAAAATTATTTTGCTAGTGCCTTTACTGTCTACCTACAAACTGACATCTGTAAAGGAACCCCAGTCAAGAGGAAGAAGAGCATGCTGAGTGCTTCCTCTCAGGAGCTTTTTATTTCTCTTCCCACTGCAGCTTTTGTGGTCCCTTCTCTTTTACTTCTCATTTCTGAATCTAAGTAAGCCTATCCTCTCTCTCTCTTTCCTTCCCTGGTTCTTATAAATAAGACTGGAGAGAAGAACCTTAGTTCTTCCATAAAAGAAGGATGAAGTCACAACTAGATGCAAGATTAGTCAGTTTTGTTGAGAGCTACCTCTGGGAAAAGAAAAAGGGGCTTTTCTATGGTGAGTAATCCCATTTCATCTATATGTGTGGTACTTGGGCAAAGCCATACAAATTATATACAGGACTTTGAAATATAAATTTTTGAAAGTCTGAGAAATTACCAAAATAGAGAAATGAAAAGCTGGCTGCTCTATAAGATGCAGTAAAGGAAGAAATAACAGCCAGTGAGGGACACTGAGGAAAATGATGGCCATACAAGTGAACACATGCGTGAAGCATGTTACTGCCACAGATAGCTCTCCACACTGGATGACATTTTTCCAGTCTATCATTTCTTCATCCATTCTTACGTAAATGTCTGCTGCATTGTAGTGCTTTGGGGGTGCTCCTGAGTCTGTGGGTAGACCTTGTCATCTTACAAGCTAGATGTTGACATTTACAATTGAAAGGAGAATCATCCGAGCAAATTGTTGTATTCCAAGGTGCAAATTAATCATTTTCTTTTCTAATCATCTGTTTCCATGATTCCCCCTTGGAATACTGATTTGAATACAAAAAGGCCGTGAAGCTGTTAGGTCTTGTTCTTAAGCTAACTGTATACTTTCACTGTTTGTAAGGAAGCTTTTATGTTTCTGCATTCTCTTCTCTTTGGGCTCCTTTGTTCATTACTGAGCTTAGAGGTCTCTTTCCTATGATAGGAATGATTGGGTATTTTGGTAGGCCATAGAATAGTTGGGTTTAGATAGTAAGAGCCTACTTAGGTTGAGGCTTTACACTGCTTGCTTGGTGGAAGATTGCCAAGTAAGATTTCATGACTTCAGAGACAGCTTGCTTTGCATTGTTTTGTTTTATTTTATTTTATTTTTACCAAAAAGTTAAGGTGAAGTGTGCTAAGGGGTGTGGTGATGTGTTCAGAGGTAGAGCACTCGCCTGCCATTCTCAGGGTTCTGGGTTCTAAAAAATGGATGGGGGCTAAGGCACTTTCCTGTAATCCATGCATGTATGTGGGAAAACAAGGTAAGTTCAAGACCAGCCTACAGGCTAACAGAGAAAAAATGAGTAGAAATGAATTGAGTGATGTTAAGCTTTGAAGTTGACATTACGAGTTGAACAGTATGGTGTGTGTCAGCAGTCCTGTAACATGTTAATACTGTTTTTTTTTTCTCTTCTGAGGGAGCAACGCAAATATTTTAGACACACTTGGAGTTATGCGAATTCAAAGAAGGTTTGGGTGGTAATGGAAGTTTAATCTGACACTTGAGAAAATATTTCCAGATTATTATTTATGGCATAACATTTTATTCCTCTCTGCCTATATGTGAAGTTATGTTGTGGGAAGATGAGCCCATGAGGTGTAAAGCCTCAGAATGAAGTCATTTTTGCATGGGAAATGCAATGTATTGGCTGATTTCTCTTACCTATTGTTATTTCTGCAGTGTTTTTAAAAGCAAGATTTCAAAGGAAACTTTCCTTGGTTTTGACAATGGTTTATTAGCTTCTATTGCAAACTCTCAGATCCAGGGACAGAACAACTGTCACTGTTAGGAGCTCCATCTAATTGTGTGTAACTCTAACCTTCCTCTCCTGGAATTCTAGGCTGCCAGGATGTTGCAGATGAGTTCAGGGCACAAGAGATTGATGGCCAAGCCCTGCTCTTGCTAAAAGAAGACCATCTCATGAGTGCAATGAACATCAAGCTGGGCCCAGCCCTGAAGATTTGTGCACGCATCAACTCTCTGAAGGACTCTTAACAGGAACCCAAGACTTTGATGTAATATCAGTTTTATCCCTCGTAATGGTAATGGCAAAGCCTCATTTGGCTGAGACTCTCAGACTGATGATGGAAGGCCAAGCACTTTGGGACTGCCAGTTGCAGTGCCGACATTTCTCTTCAGATACCCTAATTCATCATACATTTTCATAATTAGCCAACGTTGGTAAAGTTAATTTTACCAGTTACATACAACACTGAAAGACTTGTTACAGAGGCCCATATTTTTCAAAGAAACATGTTATACTAGATAATTTTTTAAAAGTAATGTTTATCATTAGTATAAAAGAAGCCTTTTAAAAATAATTATTGATTTATACCCCCCTCATTTGATTCTGTTTTCTTATACATTTTTCTGCCCTGTTAGTTTTCCAAAGGTTATCATAGAGATATAAGGTAATTTAGGAGCCCATTGACAGAATCTAATGCAATGAAGTATCAATATTTTTAAAAAACATATCTTCCTGACAAATGCTTTGTCTTTAAAACAGGATTGTGTTCTTGCATAAGCAGTATTTATGGAGGTCACAAGAGTCTGTATTCTAGACTTCACCCAGATCGGCATGACTGACAGTTTTCCTCTTGGTTTTGTACATTAAGAGCAATAGTTCTCAGTGGAGGTCTCTTTTTGTCCTCCTTGGGGCATTTGGCGATATCTAGACACATTCTGGTTACCACAGCCTGTGGCTGTTACAGGAATTGAGGAGAGGTGGTAGTGGCAGTCAGAGATGTTGCTGAAAGCTCTTCAGTGCACAGGACTATTACCAAGAATGACCTGTTAGAGATGCCAGTAGTGCCAAGGTTGAGAAGCTGGTGAGCAAGGAGTGCTGCGTGTTGGTCTTTTTCACGTGCAGGGAACATACTTTAAAGATAAGGTCTGATAAGGAGTACATGTATAGTGTGAAGTATTATTCAAATCGCATTAATGTTCTGCTGAAGTTTTTTTTTTTTTACAGTTTAACTGTATACTAGAAAAGGGAAGAAAATTTGTAAAACTGGTCTACAAGATTAGGGTAATTTACAAAACATGTGACTGATAGGGTGTATGGCACTGGTCACCTTTTCCTGACTCTTGCCCTGTACTGGTGAGGGTGGAAGATGCAGCCATGCCTGGGAGAGTTGGCAGTGGGGTGTGACCCGTCCACATGCCCTCTCGAAGCAACCCTGCTTGGATTCTTCCCATAGAGCATTGAAAGTGATTTCTCTTAATCAAAAGTGTTCACTCAGCAATTATTTTTCTATAGAGTTAGGACATTAAGACAGATATTTCTGTGGGTGCTCTGAGAGCCTTAAAGTGCTGGGCATCAGAAGAGTTGATGACTTTGCTTTCTCTATCTTTACTACATCATTGAGAAATCTGAACAGTTAAAGGAGTGGCTAACAAATCCTTGGCCACAGACGTAAGAGACAGCAGAGTCTAAGCTTACTCATTTTCACTGCTTTTTTCAGAGACTCTGTTGAGCCAGTAGTAGACTAACAGATGTCACAAAGGTATCACAAATATTTATCTTTTGTCTTTGTGTACATTAGAAAATGTTGGTTATTTTTATACAAAAATATAGTGGGTAATTTTTTTAATCTTTAGATGCCTCTTGTTTGAATGTATGCTTTGTGGGATTGTTAATGTAGTAGCTGAAGAGGTGTTCACTGGTAGTCCTGTGTAGACTCAGCATGTGAAAGTAGCGGGAGGCTCATGTTTCAAACCTACAGTAGTATAGTCTATGTTACATATTTCTTTGCATCATCACATTTTGTTATTAACGTTTCTAGAAAGGTAGGTACTCTCTAGTCCATCTCATTTATTAGTAGTAATGAGTCATCATGGGAGTTGTCATAGATTTTCCCCTCATCCTCCTAAACATAGACTAAGCAGCACTTAGAGATTGTTACTATATGAAGGAGGCACAAAGGTAGATTTCCTCTGGAATTAAAACTGGATTGTAGTAATCCACAGTTAATACAGAGTTGATTGTCCAGTATAGACCTCTAGCAATAATGCCTCCCTCCTGCAAATGCTTATATATATATATATATATAGCCTTTAAGGTATTAACTCTACAGTTCTACTAGAATCAGCCCACTGTGTGCTTATGAGAAGCCCCAGGGCCTAGCACTGCCTTTAAGCATCCCTAAGCAGCGTATAAGAAGAGCTTCTGCTGGAGAATGCCTTCTTGTCCTTAATCTTAGATGTAGTCCAGATCTTCTGTTGTCTGCACTTAAATTCAACAAGAAAATACACTTTTTTTTCCCCTACAAGTGGGTTGTTTTATTAAGAAATGGCTTGTTTGCTGTCATTTGGTAGTTCTCCCATGGCATTGCTGCAGGCATTTCTTTAATTTAATCATCCCAATTTGAAAGCTTTAATAATATGTATGTCCCTCTCTTTCCTGAACATTAGACTGTTCTGTATGGCATAGATAGGAAGAATGCCATCTTCATTCCCTTTTGTATTACTAAGTGCTTTAAGAACTTTCCTGGAGGAAAAAAAATGACAAGCAGAGGGGAGTATGGGTTCATCCTATTTTTGCTACTCGAGTGTGCATTTCCTTACTTTAAACCCCTTTTCCACTATGGGACATACCTTTCACATTTTATTTGTTTTAAGTTCTATGTTCTTAGGGAAATAAACAGCTGGCTTGTAAAAGTTACTTTATATGACAATACTTACAAGCTTTGTGTAGACGTGTGCAAGGCACAGCTACACAGCTTCATTATAAATCAGCACAGCATAGGAAAGCTCTCTTCGTACTTGACAGCTTTGGGGGCATGTAACTGAGATGGTTACATTCACTTCCATTCGCTGTGGAGTTCTAATTGTGACATCCGGGTTAAAGCTTCACCTGGGAGGAGAGATTCAGAAAAGAGCAAAGAAATGGCAGTGAATGAGATAGAGGGTGGCTAAGAGGCAAATGGGACTTCCCACTTGTGTTGGTTCCATTATTGCAGCATTGAACACTTTTCTGCACTTTTGAAGTTACCTAAATAAATAGAAGTCGTTTTTTGTGTGTGTTTTAGGAATCCTGCTGCTTTCCTCTTTTGTTGTTTGTATTGGACCATGCTTTTGAATAATTTTTTACATAGTCAGTCTTCATCTAGTAAGTGCAAAATTGTTAGTCACAGATCTGTTTACGAGTCTTGGATTGACGTCTTTCACAGGACACAGTTTCTTACAGGTTTGTTTAGTTGTGTGCCTCAGAAGTCAGAGCCATGCTTTAAGAGACTCAGTATGATCCTGAACCAGAGTGGTAGGGAAGAAATAGAGTCATGTAATTTTAGGCTTTGATTTCATGTGTATATGTGATTTTAGAAAGAATAAATTATTACTGATGCATGTGAATGAAGCTGATCTTGCAGCTATTGTCATTGTATGAACTCTCTGACTGGTAATACTGTTAAAGCATTTCAGACATGTTTTCAGCCTGAGAGGCTGTATGTTGCGGTTTGAAGACTTTCATCCTTTGTGATACCAGCAACACTTGCTACCAACTGGTATTGTTAGTGGCATGGAATGGCTTCACCTCATTTCCTTCATTAAGCCCCTTCTGCCCCCAATTTCTGGCTTGGGGTTGGGTATTATCCTGCTTGGAAATCTTCAGGATTTTATAATGGGCTAGACATTTATAACCATACCAGTTGTATTTCAATGAAAGGTTTGTCCATCTATGCAAATCATTTCCTAGGTATGTTTCTTATGCACCGTACATCTAACTGTGTGACTAGTTGGACCTTGGACCCATCTTTTTTTTTTTGTGGTTGGGAGCTGACAGGAAGACGACACTGCTAGCTAAATGAAGACATTTAACATGATGGTGGTCATTAGCAGCTTAGAAAGACCCATGGTGTTGGGTGGTTGGACTCCCGTTGTAGCAATATAAAGGTCTTACAGTGTGTTAGTTGTTTTGTTTGCTGGTACTAGGGTCTGCGATCAGGGCTTCACACTCCACCTCTGAGCTTACATACTGTGCTTTCTGCTTGATTGCCTTTACTAACCTGGAATTGTGATCCTCTGGCCTTCTTTCAAGTGCTGGAGTGGAGGTCTGTGCCACCATGCCAAACCTAGCCCTGGTGGTTTTCAATGTCAAGATTTGCCTTTAATCAAATGAGTTCTTTCTCTTATCACCAGACCCTGCTCTGAGGTGGGTTGATGTTACTGGTACCACTGATACCCAAGTGAGTAATCCTGGATTTCTAAGGATAACTAGTAAGAGAGGGAGAGAGAGTATCTGCCAGAACTTAGAAGTTGTTGTGAGTAGACAGAAATTAGAGGAGTTTCCACATTGCATATCACAGTTGACACAGTCTTGCAGGGCACTGAAAGGCAGTTGATGGCCCAGTCTGAGGAACAGTGACTGGCTCTTCCCCTGACTGGGTCCCAGTAAGCACAAGCCTGCCTGTGTTCATGACATGAACTGTTTAGCTCACAGCCACCAGTATTGATATCTTATCAGTCCATTTAGAATATTTTGTTTCATCTCAAAGATTAGTTTTCAGTTTAGATGAGTAAAAATAATTGTTAGAAATAGTAAATATGTTACTAATATTTAATTTTAACCTGTTGAACCATGTATCTTAAAGTCTCTGGGAAGATACTTCTTTTGTGTTAGAAGATTATAAAATACATTACCCTATAGTTTATAGTTGAAATAAAAGCTGTTTCTTCAATTTAAAATGTTGAAAATGACATTAACTTTTTAAAAAAGTTACCTAAAATATTAAGACCTTACAAATAATGCATATTAGTTCTAGAGTTCAAGCTTTGAAATTATACTAAGAGAATTTTTTTTTGAAAGTTACAAGGTACCAATTGAAATACAATTACTACCATCATGTTCCAGAGTAGAATATTAGGAAGTCCTGCCCTCTGTTGTGAAGTGGTCCCAGCTTCCCTAAGACAAGAGTCCCGTGTGTGTACATACTCTCTGGCAAGTGCCATACTTATGGGAAATTATTTCCATGGTGATTTTGGTTTTTTTTCCCTTTTGGTAGCTTGTGGACATTGTGTTTTATTTAAAAATGCAATTAAAGTAAAATGTTAGGTACAAAATGAGATTCTAACACCTTATACTTAGGCAGAGGGCTTTCTATTGCTTTTCAAGTGTACACCTACTGCTCTCTGTGACATTCCTGGTAGTGGATATGAATCTGTAGAAAGAAAAATTTTAAAGAAGGTATGTAATGAATGAATTTTAATTTTGAAACAATCAGTATAAATTTAAAACATTATGCTAGCATGGCATAACTTTATGAAATATAAGAGGGATGTAGTTAAGTCCTCACCAGTCATCATCTTGGATGTCATAGTCCCTATTGGCTTAATGGAGGACGTCAGTGTTAACTGTGTGCTTTGTGGACTTTTCTCTGACAGTGGTGAAAAAGGCATGGAGATTACATCATTGAAACAAACATGAACCCACTGTAGAAGGAAGGGACTTTTGTATCTTGCCTCAAGTAAACTAAATATGTACAGTGTTTAAAGTTCGTGTACTTAGTACCTGTGTTAAATGTTTTGGTAGTACTAAAAAATGAGCAAAATTACTATTTTTCTTTAGTAGTGAGTAACATAAATCCACTAGCTGCATTACCCTGCTGGGTGGAGATGAAACACTGTGGCTGTGAGACTTGGGATTACTCCAGATGGCAAATTAGCTGTGTGTGACACCTGGGCAATTGCTTGGTTTGTAATCTCATCTGAATATACAGTGTGATACCTGCACTGTTAATTTTTGGCTTAAGTAATTACTGAAGAAATATCCTCCCCCAGCTCTAAAATTACAGTCCTGAGCTCCATAATTGGGATTACCACAGTGTGACTGAATGACAGGTGAATACTCTTCACACGCACTTATTCATCCATTTGCCAGCTATTGGACACTTTGCTTGTGTGCAGCATATACGACTAAAAAGAAAATAACAAATCAAGTCTTCCCAAACAATCTCACTGTTGCTTAAGCATATATGTACTTACTCCCAGTTAATGCCCTGGGAACTGGGGTTATTAACAATCGAGGGGTCCAGTCACATCACCCCTCTCATACTGCACATCTGTCGACAACAGTGAGAATACCTGCTGTGACAGCTGTGAGGGCTGTGACAGGCAGTGTCAGACTAGTCCTAGGCATGGCGTTTGGCAGATGAGAAGCTGATGTGGAATCTTAGACATCTTTAAATCCAGTATTGATAAGAGCAGTTTTCCAAAGCAGAAACATCTGAGAGGAGGCCAGAACAGGCTGCTGCTTCTCCAGTGTTGACTGTGGTGTGCGCTGCTGTCAGTCAGAAGAGGGATGCACTGCATCATGACACGCAGGACTGGTAATAAAGCAGGTCCTGCTGTGCTGGCAAGTATTTGGGGAGTAGAGATGGAGTCACAATCAGTTTTAATTGGGTAAATTCTCTTGTAACTCTGGGATTCTGTGAATCAGGTTGTAATTTTTTCTTTAAATACTAACATCAGTTGATGATACTAACATTCTTTATAAAGATATAAAAGTATATTTTAAAAACTTTTATGTATCATAGCTGTAGCTTTTTAAGGTGGGAAAATGTCCAAGTAAAGTGTTAGATGACTATATATAATGGATGCATTCAAACAGATCTTTTTTTAAGGTATACTAATCTAAATAGCCCAGTAATCTGGCCTTTAAATTGTTCTGTGATGCTGGTTACTCTTAAAGTGTTTTAAGTTCTTTAAAGTATACCTAAATTGTAAAATATCCCATGCTATTTAGATCTCTGTTGCATTAACACTGATTTTGTAGATGTAGTCTTGGAACTTCATACTTCAGCCAAGAATACAGAGATTGTAATTTTGTGTGTGATTTCTCACATTGATGGACTGCTAATCACCTCATTCAAAAGATGGGTCTTATTGGTTTTTTTTCTTCCAAAATTGAGAAGTTCTTGGAAAGTGCAGGATTGTGTTAGGAATGCAGGTTGTGTGTTGCAGACAGTGTGCACAGGAGCGAATGCTGACAGTAGGAAAGAACTCCAGCCTCTTGATTCAGGTAGAATGTTCTTTTTACTGCTTCAGATTTGTTCCACAGGGGCAAAATGCTGTGATTAACTACTTTTTAACCTTTTAAGCACATTAAAAAAAATCTTACTTTTGATTCTTCCCATTGTTCTAAAATCAAAGTTTCATAATAAAAAAAATCTCAAAAGATGATTCATCAAGGAAAAAAAGCACCACCAATGGGGAAAGAAAATGTGTTTTAATCTTAGAGAAAGCAAATATTAAGGTTATATGGATATGTCTTACATGGGATGTTGTATTAGAGTCCTCACAGAAAAAGACATAATTGTAGCACCTTAGCGTAGACTTCCTAGACTGGTGTTCATAGCTACAGTTTTACTATGTATAACCTGAAAATGAAGTTAATTTTGCATTATAAGAGCACACCATTATCTATGTAAAAAATGTTCATTTGATGTATTTTTTTAAGAAAAGAGAAAGCACTTTCATATTGTCGCATGTGTATGAATTTTAGACTTCCTGTTCGTATGTCTATTCAGTGAGTAAAACGGAGCATCAGATGTTTGCTGGCAATGTTAACTGCTAATGGAAGCACCTTATACTCTGCTGCTTAAACTTGCTTGGATTGCACCTTTTGTTACCTGCACACTTTCACATAGAGTATTGTAACATGGCTTCGAGTGGGTCTGGGTGGAAGATTAGTGGTGGGCCTACAGGATCTTTTATTTATGTTGTTTATATTACGATAATATATTGTAGACCAGTTGTAACTTCAGTTCTTTACAAATAAAAATCTGATTGGTTATTGTATTTTTACTTCTTTAAGCTTTTGAGAGAGGGAAAAATCTAAGTAAAGACCTTAATAGAGGGCTGAACTGGTTATACATTTCCTAGCATATAATCTACTAAAAATATACATTAAGTTCAATATAGCTAAGTATGTTTTATTCTCATGGCCAGTTGGAAGGTGGTGACAAACGTGGCGAGGAAAACGTGCAGCACTGAACTAAAAGGCTAGCTCCTGACATCTGAGCTTAGATGGACCATCACAGGAGCATGTCTGCTGCCCTGGATTCAGTCCCCAGCACCACGCAGATCAGGTGTGGTGGCTTTGGATGTAATCGTGTCTGTTTGCATTTTAAAACTAGAACAATGTAATTTTTTATTCCTACTTTCTCTTAGGTGTTAATGCCTAATTTTTAAACATTTTAAATACTACAGCCTAATGATTAAGTTCCGTTCCTTCCAGTGTCTCCTTGCAGCACCACTGGTCACAGATGAGCATATGACTTAAATCAGGTCAGCCATTCACTGAGGTTTTTTAAATATTTATTTATTTATTATGTATACAATATTCTGTCTGTGTGTAT
>LOEQ01003183.1:263973-285388 GCA_001685075.1 Bramus lutescens | reverse complement strand
CTCAGAAGAGGCTGGGGGGCCAGGCCTGGCTGCCCCAGAAGTGAAGGGCGATCAGGTAGGGGAAGTAACAGTTGGGGTTTGCAAAGATGGCCTGGGCCCAGAAGTGACCTTGGGCTTCTTTGGGCCCACCAGGGGCTGTTTAGGTAGGTGAGATTGCTCTGGGCTAAGACATGGACACTTCTGTAGTGACTGTCTAGGACTCAGCAGGGCAGGCTTTGGAGGGCTACTCTGCTCTGGACTGTCAACTAATTGCTGGGGCTGCTTGAGGCCCACCAGTGACTGTTGGGGGCAACTGGTCTGGCCCAGGAGAGATCTATGGGCCGGCTCTGCTGACTCAGTGTGGATCTTCTGACCCAACACCATCAGTCTTGTGTGCCATAAACTTATTAAGGTGTATAGTTTATTTATATAAAAATGTAAAAATTGTGTTAAAATACAGTATTTTAAAACTATCTATAGGTATAAAAGAAACCCAAGAAGCAAGCACTCAAGGTTTTCCCCCATCCTCACTTCAGTTTAACTTGACCCTCTCTGAAAACGGTCCATTCCAGATCTAGCAAACAAGGACAAAGAAATGTAGCTGTCCACCTGATGGATACTGCATGCCCAATGGGTGGTGGCCTGAATAAGGAAGGAAGCCTGGAGGGAAGGACAGACCACACAAAGCTCTCCTTGGAACAAGAGAGAAATTGGCTTAAATTTAAACATGCCAATGTTGTTTTAAAATGGGGGTGAGGGAGGAAAATGCAGAGGGATCACATTTATAAAATCCTGTGCTAGGAATTGGCTCAGCAGTAAAGAGCAAATACTCCCACAGAGGAGCCAGTTTGAATGTTTCATAGCTATCTGTAACTCCAGTTCCAGGGATCCAATGCCTTGGTTTCTATGGGCGGCTTGACTCAAGTGTACACAAACATACAATTAAAAATAAATCACAAAAATTCAGGGCAGGTGAGCTGGTTTAGATAGTGAGGGTGTCTGCTGCCAAGCCCAGTGACCTCAGTCGACCCCACAAGCCCATGTGATGCAAGGAGAAAACGGACTCTTTCAGGTTGTCCTCTCACTCCCACACATAGACTGTGGTTCCTCCCAAAATAAATGAAAATTAGCAATTTCTTTAAAATCCAGCCTTAAAAGTGTATCTCTGGAGTAAAAGAAGCAAGAGAATGCTCTATCTTTAGTGATTCTATTGCTTACATCGTCCATCCAGACTGGAATTAGCAAAGCCAGAAAGTGCTGGCTAATGTCTGGAGCACTCAGTGTTCCCCAGGGGCTCAGGAAGGCTCAGTTCTAAAACTTGCCTGGAACGGCCAGATGAAGTGTCTGAAACAGAGTATGCAGGAGAATCACATACCTGGGAGAAAACCCAGGGAAGGCACACAGCTGGAGGTGGAAAAGCAATTAAAGGGAGCATGCAAGAAAGGAAGTTTTGGGTCATTTTACAGTGGTTCCTGAGTATGGCTATAGAAAAGAAAACTTTCTCAGATGACATATTTCTCAGAGAATTTTATATATGTAGTCCTTTCTTGCATAATCTACTATAAATATCCAAAAATTCCACTATTTTCTCCTTTCAGTAGGCTCCCAGAATGAGGCGAAATTGTCTTCTACTCTACCTGTCCAGAATTTCCCTTGAGAAGGCTCCACGGGGGTTCAGAGGTGTACAGAATAAGGTCCTTTCCTGTATCTATTCATGTGCCTCAAGTGCAACCTGGAGAGCACACATGGAAGGCCTTTCCCAGACATCTTGTCTTTGAGATCTGGCCCAGCAGGGAAGTACTGGCAGACCTGTGGGGCCCTTCTGTGCTTTCCTATCTATAGCACCACGTAGCCCTGGCTGTCCTAGAACTCGCTCTGTAGACCAGGGTTCACCAGCCCCTGCCTCCTGAGAGCTAGGACTAAAGACATACACCATCACACCCAGCTCCTATTTTAGATTATGCTATCCTTACTATACTATACTAAATGCTATCCTAACTATGCTACACTAACATGCTATCCTTACTATACTATACAATACCATGCTATACAAAATGCTATCCTTACTATACTTTATTGACATACTATATTAACATGCTATCCTTACTATACCATACGCTATCCTTACTATATTATATTAAATGCTGTCCTTACCATACCATACTATACAAAATGCTATCCTTACTATACTTTACTAACATGCTATACTGACTGTGCTACACTAACATGCTGTCCTTACTCTCTTCATGACTTGAGCTTATTGTTTTCATTTTATGTCCTTCAGCTGCATTACTGTTGGCTCCTTGTGTGTCATTTACTATACAAAAGGTGTGCCTAACCTCTGTGGAAGGAAACAGGAGTGACCATCATTAACAGCCATTCTAGTAAACAGTCCAAATGTCCCTGTAGAGAAAGCAAACATCTTTGACTAGAGGCAGCGCAACTGCTCCCATCTTGGTTTCTTTGAGCAGCAAGGAGGAGGCCTGTTCTTAGACTGACAGTCCACTTGAGATGTGGAGTTGGGCACACCTAACACAGCATCTGCTTAGAGTTTTCCCAGTGTCCGTACAAGTAGTTCTTACTATTTGGTTTCAGGATTTCCTAACACTTTTGTTCTAAATAATATTTTTAAATGAAAAATCACTATATTTTCCCAAATCAAAAACAATTGAGCAAATTTACAATTTCACAATTGCTTTAGCATCTGGCTGAATATTAGCTAAATTCTCATCTGCATTTAATCTGTCTAGATACCCCACATATTGTATTGCTTCTGGAAAATTCTCTGTACATTCATGAGAGTTGGAGAGTAAAAAGGGTTAGTAACTTCAGGTACTTTTATAATCCAGCAATCGTGTTGCAGAATCTCATTTCTGATCCTAAGTTTATGCACTGATTACAGCAGGAGACAGGTGCAGCCGGTGTCTGCACTGGGCCTGGGGTGCAGGACATGGTTAGTGCCTCCCGCAGCTGTCTGTGAGAGAGGCTGCTCCATGGAAAGGACCTGCGGAGAACACTACTCCTGTGCGTGTCAGTGTTTCACACACCCTAGTCCTAAAATCAGTCATGGCCAAAATCACAAGTGGAAAGGAAGAAAGGGGCCCAGCCTATCTGTGAAAGCACCATATAAAACAGGCCCCATGTAAACGCAGGGGCTCAGTTACTGCTGTATCCACAGGAGACTGCAGTCAGTTGTTGGCTCAGAAAACTATTCTTCCAAAACATAAATGCACACTCTTTTAATATGTAATTCTTGACAGTGGTTTCAAAATTTGTTATATATAACGGATAAGGTGCAAAACTGAACTTCCTGAAATATACGCAGTGAAAATTTCCCGTTTTATTTAGTACGTCAGCAGTCTGTGTTGTCCATTGACATTCAGCACACATTACACACCATGTGCATACACACCTTAATTCCTAGGTTCTCGCTGGTAGATGGGCCCATGTGGGGACATCCTTCAGTGTTCTCTTCCCTGCCACATGCTAGATGATACAGTTCAGGATGATGGAGGCTCTGCCAGTGTGGGTCCCTGGCTATGGGTAGGGCTGCTGAGGAGTCACGGTCGATGCACGGTGTGAGCAGACCTTCGCTGCATTAAGCCACTGGGATTTTGAGGTGACTGTTAAAGCCTACCCTGACTAGTTCTCTGTGTCCTTTGAAAATGTTTTTAAACTCACGTTATTTATTTCACAACAGAAAAACTATTTGAGGGAACTGTAACTTTGAAAAGCAATACAAATGAAAGAAAATTGGTTAAAATTACAATTCAATTTTAATTTAGGTATTCTAGTAGCTTTTAGGTTTCCTTCTGACTTGTTCAAACAGGAAAAGAATATCCCAATTCAATGATCTGAATTTGAACTTCAAAAAAATGAGTGTTGAAGGAAGGACACACTAAAGAGCAGAAATCAATGAAATTTAAGAAGAACAACAGGGCTGAAGCTTCTGTAATCATTAAGAAGATAATTAATGACTATTTTGAACCACTTTTCCAATAATTTAAGTATTTGTGATAGCCAGGCAGTGGTAGTGCAAACCTTTAATCCCAGCACTCAGGAGGCAGAGGCAGGCAGATTTCTGTGAGTTCAAGGACAGCCTAGTCTACAAGAGCTAGTTCCAGGACAGGCTCCAAAGCTAAAAAGAAAAGAAAAAATCACATCTTGGGGTTGAAGAGATGGCTGTTCTTCTAGAGGACCCAGGTTCAATTCCCAGCACCCACATGGCAGGCAGCTCAGAACTATCTGTGACTTCCCATTTCCTGTTGAAAAACACCGATGCACATAAAATAAAAATAAACAATTTTAAACATTTGTGATGAAACTACCAAAATTCATCCACAAAGAGTGCTAATTATCTTTATTAAAGAAACCAACCCCTGGCTGGAGACATGGCTCAGCAAATAAAAGCACTCGCTACTTTTGTAGAGGATCTGGATTTTGTTCCTAACACCCACATAGCGGCTCACACCCACCTGTAACTCTAGTTCCAGGGGGATCCAGTGCCGTCTTCCAGCATCAGCAGGCAGTAGGCACATCTGTGCTGCATGTACACAATACAGGCACAAATACCAATACACATAAAATATTTTAGTCTTAAAACATCTATTTAAAAGCCTTTCCTCAAAAAGTTTCAACACAGTTGCTTCCATTGATTGTTTCCACTGAATGTTTAAGAATAAGTACAGGGCCTGCTTCGGCAGCACGCATACTAAAATGGAACCACACAGGGATCAGCGTGGCCCCGCACAAGGATGGCACGCAAATTCGTGAAGCGCTCCGTATTTTTAATGGATTGCTCCCAAACATGTCAGGAGAAAAGGTCTGTCTTACCAGAGCCTGGAACATGAAGGACTTTGAAAATCAGATCACTGAGCTGAAGGAGGAGAACTTCAACCTGAAACTCCGCATCTACTTCCTGATGAAAGGATGCAGCAGGAGTGTGCTGGCCCCACTGAGCACATCTCTAGGACGGACACTGAACTCAAGGTGGAAGGGAAAGTCTGAAGCAGGGAGAGATCAGTTGCTTATTCAGTGCCTCCAAAGCAGTGGAGAGCCTCGCCGAAGGTGCAGCAGGTGGAAGACCTCCTGACAGAAAGATACATCTTCTAGAAGATGTGAAAGCCACCCAGGCAGAACTGGAGAAGGCCTTTTCTGAGACGGAAACAGAGAAGGCGTTTCACCTCAGCTTGGAAAGCAAGTTCTTTGTGATGAAGAAGATGCAGGAGAGGGACCTGGAGTTGACTCTGGCTCTGGAAGAAAAGGACAGACTGATTGAGGAGTTGAAGCTGTCTTTGAAGAGCAGAGAAGCTTTAATTCAGTGCCTTAACGAGGAGAAATCTCAGATGACATCTCCTGATGAGAATGTGGCATCTGGAGAACTCCACTCTGAGGAAGGAAAGGAGAGAGACGCTGAGGCTGCACAAGGGAACGGCAGAAAGAGAGACATCACTTGGAAGAGAAGATCCAGGCACTTCAGGAGACCTGAGAGAGAAGGAAAGAGAAATTTCTATAGAGGAAAAATAGCTTAAAGAGGGATAAAGCCATTCAGGGCCTAACCATGGCATTAAAATCGAAGGAAAAAGGTTGAAGAACTTAACTCCGATATCAAAGAGCTCACTACTGCTCTCACCAAACCTGGGGAGGCTCCCTTGATAACACAGGCCACAAAATTCCAGGGGTCTGAGGGCTATGAGGCTGCCCTGGCAGAAAAGGAAGCCTTGTTGGCCGAGCTGCACTCAGAGTGCTGAGAACCACAGACTGCTCAGGAATGTTAAAATGGTCACCCAGGAGTTGAGTGACCTGAAGAAGGAGAAGCTGAGACTAGAGAGGGACCTGGAGGAAGCCCATTAAGAGGGGAGCAAATGGGCCCACATCATCCATGACCTTAGAAGTGAAGCTGAAAAACTAAGGAATGAAGCGAATGGGAGAGAGAAGGCAGTGGAGAAGCATTACAGGAGTCTGCCGAGCGAAAGCAGTACAAAGCTCCACACTGCAGAGCAAGTGCTCGGGTGTCTAACAGAAAGTGGAAGTCAGAAGAACCTGCTGCTTCGGGAAAAGCAACAATCAGACTAGGAAGGGCTGACGGGGGACTTAAACACGGAACAGAGCATCTATGCCCATCTGGCGAAACTCTGCAGGGCTCAGATAGTATCGGCGACCTGCAGGCTGAGCTGAACAGCTGGAGCAGGATGTGCCTGCCTATCAGAATCTGCAGAAGGCCCTGCAGGAGCAGCTCAGTGAAATTTGGAAGCGGGAAGAAGAACCGTTTTCACTTTATAGTGATCGGACATCATATCTGTTTGCCTTAAGAGCACAATCAGTTTTAAGTGGAGCATTTTTCTCAAGAAGAACTCAAGAAAAAGGTCAGTGAGCTCACACAGCTTATGAAGGACCTGCACACAGACAATCAGCACCTAAAGAAAAACATTTTTGGTCTCTCTTCCCCATGGGTTTCCAGGGAAATGACACACTTGAGTCAACAAAACAAAAACACATACCATGGAGGACTATGCCAAGAGTGACTGCAAAAATGAATATTTAAGGCATATGGATTCCATTATTTTAGACCATGATGGGGCCAACGCACCTGGTATCCTTGGAGACCAGAGCCTGGAAGTCAAACTCCTGGGCCTGTTTGCCACTTTGTTCCAAAAGAAGGCCACATTGTTGCTGGGTGCCAGACCAGATGCCTCGCCTGGGTGCCTTTGTTTTGGAATGAAAATACTCGGCAGAGCAGCAGCTTCCTGGAGATCACCTTTATAGTAAAGCTAAGAAGGCACTTCAGCAAGTAGCTGTTCAGCTGAGATATGAACTTGACTTTTCCTTCCCAGACAACTCATTCTCCAAGTCACACAATGAACTCAAGTCAACATGGGGGACCTGGCTAGTAAAGACAGGTGACAGAGCCAAGGTGGAGCTGAAGAATGCCTCAATGCAAACTATCACCATAGAGGACACCCCCCATGAATTCAAATCTAAGGGGAAGAGAGAAGCTTGGGAAGAGAAACCAGAAGAGGCCATTTTCAGCACTGACCCTGAGTCAGAGGCCTTGTGTGAGACGCAGGGCTACGGGCCACTCCCCTCCCATTCCCTAGTACAGTCAACAAGGATGCTCAGAAGACAGACTTGATGATCCAATTAAAAGCTTCTGAGTTACTGGAAAGTGTGTATGACCTTCCTGCTTCCCCAGAGGTGGTAGCTCAGCTCCAGGGCCAGGTTCTAGAGCTGCAGGAGGAGCTGGAAGAGTGTGAACCATGCAATAAGAAACTCCGTGACAAGCTAATTCTGGCAGAGGCAATGACGGAGGGGATGCCACTACCCAGCCCTGCATTGCTGAATGGGCCTGTGGCTGTTGTGAGAACAGCCTACCAGGACAACCCAGGCAAGCAAGAAGGACCTGAAACCACACACTCTGCTTGGAAAGACAAGGAAGCAGACAGTGACCAATACACGAGCTTTGAGATCAGTTCGGAAATGTGTCCACCTGATGACTTTGCCCTATTACCAGCAGGCAAAGAGAACACTGGAGACTTCTTAGGCCCAACCTCTGTAGCCACTTACTTGAATTCTGAGAGTCAACTCTCCATTAAAGACAGTGTGATTGGGACTGACCAGTCTGAGAACATCAATATCCCCAATGACACAGAAGACTTAAAACAGAAAATCCACGCCTTGCAAACCGAGCTGGATAGCTACTGGAACTTCATTGTCCAGTTACAGAAGCCTCTCAGTGCAGTGAGGCCATTATCAGAGTTTTGTGTGGGACAGATGGAGCTCAAGATGGCTTGAACAAGCCTATGGGCCAAACTGATGAAGAGATGACAGTTTCAAGTTTGCACCAAGTACGGTATGTGAAGCATTTGAAAATCCTCTGTCCACTAACCCCAGAGATGATGGACAACGGGATGCCAGAGAGCTTCACACAGCAGCTGGTGGAACATAAGGAGCTACAGAAGGAGCAGGATTTTAAATTGAAACTTTTCAGTGAAATCCATGACCTGGAGAACAAGTTCCAAAACAGCTCTCCATCAAGACAGGATTCACTGGCTCAGTCCCACGCCAGGGAGCTCTCCCTTCAGCGGCAGCAGATTAAGGATAGCCATGACATCTGTCATTTACCGTCAACACATGAGCACCATGATCAAGGCATTCGAGGAACTTCTGCAGGCCAGTGATGTGGGTAGTCTAGTGGCTGAGGGCTGAGGGGAACAGCTAACACAGTGTGCTGAGCTGCCTGAGCAACTGGAAAAGCTGGTTCTCCACGGAGCGTTAGCCGGAGCGGAAACACATCCCCAGAGGAAACTGCAAGAAAGTTTAAGAACTGACAACTTAACCCATCATCATCTCCTGCCTGACTCTCCTGGGCCTTTTGCCTCTCACACACTGTCAGATGGTGAGATGTGTGGTAAGTCCTTCCTGTCCCGAGACCAGAAGGCAGACAACATGACTGGGAAGTTCTTGGCCACTTTCCTCAAGACTTACTAATGGAACACATACAGGAAATTCGAACTTTGAGAAAACGTTTGGAAGAACCGATTAAAACAAATGAGAAGCTCTGGAAACAGCTGGAATGGCAGGGGTCTGAGACTGACCAAGGTTCCACAAATGTTTCTGCTTATGGCTCAGAGCTGCACAGCTCTCTGACATCAGAGATACATTTCCTGAGGAAGCAGAACCAGGCCCTCCGTATGATGCTTGATAAAGGGTCCAGAGATAAACAGAAAGGGAATGGGAAATGACTTGAATCCCTGTCTCGGAAGACTGCAGGTCTTGAGCACATCAGCATGAAGGGGGAAATGAGAGGTTACAGAGAGACATCAGCAAGAAGGACAGACACAATTGGCAGCTGACCCAGGAGATCTGCAGCCACCGCCAGGAGCTGAGCAGGTACAGGAAGAAGTGAAGTCAAGGCAGCAGCTGCTCTCACAGAACGATAAGCAGCTCCAGGCCCTCCGAGTGGAGCTGAAGGTGAACAAGAAGCTGGATGAGGAACATAGGAAACTACAGAGCGAGGCCCAAGGCGAGGCATCTAGAGAAGCCTGGAATAGGCCCGATTCTTTCAGCGACCTGCATGGCCTCCTGACAGAGATGAGGGCTCTTCGTGAGCAGCTAGAGAGGAGCATCCAGACTAACAGCACCCTAAGGAGCAGCTGTCACAGGGAGCGAAGACACCCCAGGAAGGGGCCTCACTCTGGCTGTCAAGGCCCTGTCACCGAGTGGTCCCTTCAGCTGGATAAACATGATGGCAACAAACGTCCTGAGGCCAGTGATAATTCATTTGATCTATCTGAGTCCACCCAGGCAACGGCACTGAAATCAGCTTCTGAGACTCCTCTGCTGTCTGGAACTGATGTGGACTCCCTCTCCTGTGACAGTAGCACGTCCATCATCAGTCCTTGCATGCCCTGCCTGGTTGCTGAACACCATGTGTGGGCAAGCAAGAGTGGCCACCATATGCTGGGCCTGACTGAGGACTATGATGCCCTCCATAAGCAGATCAGCAGTGGCCAGAGACTGTTTGCCAAGATGGACATTCAAACTCAAGAGGTTCTGAGCCCCACAGGTCAAAAACTGGGGCCCAAGGTTCCACTCTCTGTGCCTCTGAGCAAGTTTCTCTTCAGCATGAGCACAGCCAGGCTGATCCTGGAAGAAGCCTCAAGGTTGCTGACACTCTTCTGGAAGGTCTCAGTCCCCACAGATGGCCAGTGTTCACTTCATTGTGAGCAGATTGAAGAAATGAAGGCAGAGATCGCCAAACTACACAGAAAGTTGTTTGAACAAGAAAAGAAGCTGCAGAACCAGCAAAACTTCTGCAGCAGAAAAAGCAGGAGAAAGTCATGTGTGATCAGTTGGTCATGACTCACCGAGTCCTTCAGAAGGCCAGTCGCAACCTGGAGCAAAGGACTGGGACTGCCCATTCGGGAACATCCAGTTCCAGCAGTCCGGGCTCATGAGGACAACTTCTGGCTAATAAAGCTTGTGGTTCTGAGGAAAAAAACTAAGTATAGAGTGTGCTTCATGTCAGAGAACTAGAATAGTAGTTCAAGAAAAGTGTGTCATAAATCAACACACTTTATGAACATAGTAACACAAACCACAATGGAATCTACCAACACAAAGTCCTACGTAACCAGCGCCAACCAGTTTAGAAAATCTAGTAACTTACCATGTTAGCTGAGGGTAGGGAAAACCTCAAGATCAACTGAGGAAATGCAGAAAGCATTTCATAAAACCCAACAGGATACAAACTCACAAGCCACAGACAGGAACTTTCCCAAGCAGAGAGGCAAGATTAAGACATTCCTACACCTCATGCTTAGCTCCCAGGGTAGCAATTTACATCGAGATCATGCTAGATGCACTCTCCATGCCTACTGAGTGTTTCCCAAGGGATACCTACCCACACAATGTGCAGGAACTCAAAGGAACAGACTAGAAAGAAGTAAAACTGCCTTCATTGGTGGGTGACATGGCCATGTACTTAGGGGATTTTATGGAGCCAAAATAAAGCTTGGCTAATTAACACAACTCATAATTATATTTATGTAATATTACAAAGGTCTGGAAAGGAAATAAATGTACAAGAACAGGACAAATCAGAAAAACTTAAGGATACAACTGACAAAGCACAATATTCTGAAAACCAAAAATCATTATGGAAGAGAAGTCCTAAATCAGTGAGGAAAGACACAGATTAGAAGACTCAAAAAGTCCTAAATCAGTGAAGAAGAGAGAAACAGACTAGAAGACTCAAAAAGTCCTAAATCAGACTAGAAGACTCAGAAGGCTTATCTTGTGGAAACTGACAAGCTGATATATGATTTATCTAGAAAGATACATGTCCTGGGAGAATGAAAATGATTTGTATGAATAATTTCATGTAACGTTTTTTAACAATTTATATAACCTAACTTCACTTGCTGTAAAGTACAGAAACAAAAGCAGCATGGTTTTAGCATAAGGACTTTCCCATAAGTCAATGGCACAGAAAAGAATTCAAAAACAGATCCAAAAAGTTATGGTCAATTGATTTTCCAAGAAAGTGCTAGGTGATTCAATCTGTGAAAACAACGTCTTCCTTAAAGACTGGTCTTTTCTACACATGCATGTGCATACACATACAGAGAAAATGAAGAAGAAAACCTTATTTGTGACATTGGAGGACACTAATCACCAAATTACTGATTCTTCTTAAATGAGAAAATACCGAGCGACATGTTTTTTTGCTGGATTTCCTGCATTACTGCGCCACCTGGGGACAGAACAGTGCAAACAAGCAACCACCAAATAAAGGAATGATAAAATCTGAAGTCTCATTTTGCAGCCCTAGATGTTCAAGATGGAGGCAAGTCACTCGTGAAAGGAGGAGATGAAAGAATCACTGTTACCTACAAAGCCAACTTGCCAAGGGACTTTCAAGTTCAACGATAGTTTCTCATACAAAAAGAGGACAGGGAAGAAATCACCCATTGACAATCTATGAGACTTGTTTCATTGGTAAAATTCTAACAGTTCAGTGACCAGTGGGAGGGGAGGTGGGGGATTCTCTGAAGAGCTGGGAGAAGAGAAACTATTATCAGAATAGATTGTATAAAAAATCTATTCTTTTTAAACATCTATTTTCAATAAAAGAAAAAATATAAACCCATCAAAGGGGGGCTTAAGATATATATGAAGGTACAATGTGTAGACTTACTGGATGAATTAAAGCAAATTTATAGTCAAGTTGGGTGCTAACTAGAAATTTTAGCATACTAAGGAGTTTTTAATTTTGTTGTGATCTGAACTCTGCTTTCTTCAAATTCAGATGCTGAAACCCTAAATGATAGTGCCTCAGCGTGTGACTGTATTTCTAGAGTCCTTACAGAGGAAATGGAAATTAAGAGTTTTAAATATGCATATTGAAGAGTTTACTAGAATTTGCTTCAAAATCTGAAGTGTGAACATTGGTGAGAAATGTGTGGTGGGCAGTGGGGATGGGGCAGGCTTGGCCATCAGTGAGGTTATTCAGTGTACCTAAATAGATGTTAGAGTGTAAAGATGTAGCTCATAAGTACCTGGGTTCAATCCCCAGCAACCACCCAAACTCCAAAACTCAAAAAACAAAAAAACCTGTCACCTGCATGGTTTTGAAAACTTTTTAAAGTATTTTGTTTTAAAGGAATAAATCTTCTAGGATGAAACTCTAGAAGCTGGAAAATGAGTAAATGACCCATGTGTAGAGTGTGTACTGAGAGCAGATGTAAGGAGGCTGTCATGAGCAGACCCGTGTGTAGAGTGTGTACTGAGAGCAGATGTAAGAGCAGATGTAAGGAGGCTGTCATGAGCAGACCCGTGTGTAGTGTGTGTACTGAGAGCAGATGTAAGGAGGCTGTCATGAGCAGACCCGTGTGTAGAGTGTGTACTGAGAGCAGATGTAAGGAGGCTGTCATGAGCAGACCCGTGTGTAGCGTGGGCACAGACAGCAGATGAAAGGAGACTGTCAAGGACACACCCTGGGCTGGGGAATGGAGCCCAAAGGCCCCATAGCCTTGTCAGTTGCAGACTGAACAAGCTCCTCTCTTCTGGTTCTGCTGCGCCTGCAGTCTGCCTCGATGTCCCTCCTTCCTGGCACGTGACTTTATTCTCATATTTTCACACACTGCCAACTTGGCATCTTCCTAGAAGAACTTGGACCTTGCTACCTATTGCCCTCCCAGGATGGCCTCTGAAATTTGGTCGAAGCCTTCATGAGCCTACAACTTTGGCATCTTGCAAGTCTGCAGAACCAGCCTGACATGTATGACAGTATGGTCTGTCACTAGTTTGCTTCCATCTTACTGGCGCCTGAGTGTCCTCGTAACGAGCAAGGTAAATACTGGCAGAGGACTTTGAGAACCCAGAGCCGTATCTTTGATTCACAAGGCGTATAGGTACACCTCTGTGTGATCCTGAAAGCTCAGCACTCAGGAATCAGGGCAGTAAGCCTCTGGTTCTGAAAGTCTTCCTTAACCATTCTTCCACTTTATTCTTTGAGACAGGGTCTCTTGCCAAATCTGGAGCTCATCAGTAAGCATGGCCTGAGTTTGATCCTAAGGACCCACATGGTGGAAGGAGAGAACCAGTTCCTCCTTGGTTGGAATGGGATTGTTCACTCTGTATCACTATTTAATAGGAGCATGTGACTTGCTGTTTTGATTTTTACAAAAGGGCCTCAAAATCAGAAGATTTAGCCTTGAGTCTCAGAAGAGATTTTGGACATGGAATTTTGAATAGTGTTGGAAGTGTTAAGACTAGAGAAGTGCAAGCTGAATTAAATGCATTTTGTGTTCTGGGATGGTAGTCCATCTTTGGGAGCAGGGGGTCAAAAAGGCTGGGTTTTGGTCATGAATTTCCTCTTTTGTTGTTTTTCATCTGGGAAGGTTAGGGTTTCTATTGCTGTGAAGAGACACCATGACCACAGCAACTCTTATAAGGAAAGCATTTAATTGGGGCTGGCTTACAGTTCAGAGGTTCATTACATTATCATCATGGCGGAGGCATGGCCATGCAGGTAGACATGGTGCTGGAGAAGTAGCTGAGAGTTCTACATCTTGTAGGCAACAGGAAGTGGTTTGTGTGTTACCCTGGCTGGTATCTTGAGCGTATATAAGACCTTGTAGCTCACCTCCACAGGGATACACTTCCTCCAACAAGACCATACCTTCTAACAGTGCCACTAACTTTGGGGGGCCATTCTCTTTCAAACCACCACAGAAGGCCTTATTTCTTCTTTATTCCCAAAGGCTAGCTTTGCTGGGCATAGCAGCTTTAGTCTGAAGTGATTTTCTCTCAGGACCTCAGCACATCACTTTATCCCCTCCTGGCCTGTAGTTTCTGCTGAGGAATCTGCTATTTGTTTTCTGTTGTTGTTGTTTTGAGACAGGGTTTCTCTGTGTAACAGTCCTGGCGGTCCTTTGGAACTCACTCTAGATCAGGCTGGCCTTGAACTCACAGAGATCTGCCTGCCTCTGCCTCCCAAGTGCTGGGATTAAAGATGTGCGCCCCCACAGCCCGGAAAGAAATCTGCTATTAATCCAACTGGAACATCCTGGATTGTGGCTAGGGCTTTCCTATCTTAAAATAGGTTTTAAAATCTTTTCTTTGCTTTGAACTTCAGCGCTTATGCTTGACTATAGTATTCTGTATTGAAGATCTTTTCTGGTCAAATTGGGGCTCTAATATACCTCATTTACATATATGTCTGCATTTTACCCAAGATTTGAATTCTTCTCACATTATTTCATTGAAATGGTTTGTGTCCTTAACTTTTTCCTTTGAGTATTCAAAAAATATATACTCTTTGTTCATTCAATGGTATCCCAGAAGTCCTGAATACATATTCTTGCCCTGACTGAGCTTTCAAAAGGCCTGTCTTCAAGTTCAAATAGTCTTTTAAATATGAAAATAAATTGAACTAAAATACAATTACATCAGTTATCCCTTCCCTTTCGTCCCTTCAACTCCTCCCACATTCCCTTTACTTCCTCTCAAATTCATGATCTCTTTAATTACTGTTACACACTTGCGTCAATATGTAAACACAACCTGCTGGGTCCATTTAGTGTTGGACTATCTATATGATTTCAGGGCTGACCCCTTGGTACTGGGTAACTAGTTAGGGGCTTCATGCCTGGGTTCTCTGTCTAGGGGTGGGGTATCATGAGCTCTTCAGTAGATGTTAGAGTGTCATTAGTGTTGTCATTGTTCAGGTCTCATTTAGGCCCATACTGAGGTCTCTTGGGTATAGCTTCCTTGTTATTTTTAGGAGCCACAACCTCACAGAAGACCTGACCCTCAGCCTTTTATAATCGTCTACCCTCCCTTATGTTCCTGAGCCTTGGGTGCAGGAATTGTATTGTAGATCCATCAGTTGGGGCTTGGTAACTCACGGTCAGGCTGTTTTCTTCACTTTGACCAACCTTAGTTTTCAGTGATGGTCTGTCTGTGTCTTCTGAAAAGAGAGGTTTCTTTGATAAGGGGTGTGGTGGTTTGAATGAGAATGGCCCCCATAGGCTCACAGACTTGAATGCTTTGTCACCAGGGAGCGGCACTATTTGACAAGGATTGGGAGGTGTGGCCTTCTTTGATGAAGGAAGTATCACTGGGGGTGAGCTTTAAGGTTTCAAAAGCCCAAGCCAGGTCCAGCCTCTCTCTCTTTCTCCATCCTGTGGGTCAGGATGTAAGCTCTCAGCTACTGCTCCTGCACCAAGTCTGCTTGCCACACTTCCCACCATGATGGTCATGGTTCTAAAACTGTAAGTGAATCCCACAATTAAATGCCTTTTTTAAAAATAAGAGTTACCATGGTCATGGTGTCTCTTAACAGCAATAAAACACTGGCCAGGCTGGATGGGGATGTAGCATATGCAGCCTGGCTGGACTTGGAGAAGGTCATGAGTTCAGATATTCTTTCTTCTGCTGAATCTAGATTGTCTGTTGAGGCTAGCAACTTCAGTTTTTATTTAATTTGCTATGTTTTTTCATCTCAAGATTGCTGTTTGGTTCTTTTTCAATATATTTCTCTATGGAATCTTGCATTCATAATATGTAGTATCATCTCTTTAGTATCATCTCACTGTCTGTATTCTTTTGGATCTCACTTTTTAAAATATAATCATTCCTTTATCCTTGAATTGTTTCTTTGTAAATTAGTGTAAAAAAGAATGGGTTTCACTATGACACATCTGTCCTCTGCTTGGCTCATATTCATCCCTGCAGTGCCTTTTACACCCCTCCCCACAGGCCCCTTTCTCTCCCCAGTAATAATAGTTCCTTTTCATTCTTTACCAAGCATTTCATCCCTTTAGGTTATTTGGAACTTCCTGTCTGTCAGGGTTTTCTCTGAGAGGCATCAGGTCATTCATCTGCTCAATTCCTCACGCTCCTACACTGAGATCTGTGTAGCTGGGGTTCAGACAGTGCTACCATTTTGGTGAAATGATCCTCTTAGTAGGCAGATTTCTCCTGCAATGTTGGCATTGTAGATGGCCACCACAAAACAGTCTCCCTATAACTTCTTTGGTTGTGATTTCGTGCAGCATGTGCAATGTGTGCAGCCCTGGAGATGAAACCCACCGACTCCTCTGTGGAGCACACCAAAGCAGAGAAGGCACAGCACAGAGATGGGGTTGAGGTTCTCCTACAGTGGGAGTCACAGCCCTTTCGGACAGTTAAAGCTGCTCAGGATCTGCTGACACTAGCTTTGCTATAGCACAGGCTTTCAGCATGGCTGGCTCCAGCAGTGCTCACGGGACAGAACCTGCCCCTGTAACCAATCAGTGATGCACACTAGACACTCACAGGAAGGTGGAAAGCTCAACATTCCCTTGAACGGGCTTGTACTCTAGGTCAGACAGGGTACATGCCTAAGGTAGCTGGACTTCCTGGGTGAGGCGGGAGCAGAATCTTGGTGCTCCTTTGTGCTTCTACAGTGCACCCAGGTGGACTACACAGCCGAGCTGAGCACGTTCTCTTTGGTCATGCTCAATGCTGGACTCCATGGGATGTCTTTGGCACAGCCACACAGGCAGACCAGCATGAGCACTGCACTCACTACTCCTGCTGACGATGAGACTTGAGTGGACTGCACTGGGGACAGGTGGCAGGAGTTCGTGGGCCTTCATGCGCCTCTGTGCTTATGGCTAGTTACGCTCCTGACAGCCAGCCCTTCCCAAAGGGAAGGCACCCTGGTCTCCTGATTCTAGAGGGTGACACTGTTCTGTTACAACGCCTGTCCCTACAATATAGGGCACAGTGAATGTCTGCGGAGTCCCAAAGATGGCAACACACAGGTGAGGACTTTGACTCCAGATATCCTTTCAAGTTGGCTTTAGTAATAACACCCTGGGGCACGGGTGGCAGTCAGTGGACTATGTGAGCTCCTTTTGCTTGTATGTTCAAGGTTCCTGACATCAGGAAGCATGAAGGTTATGCAAACTTCCAGGAGTGAAAATTGCGAGCACGCACTGACTGTGTAATGGACCTCTCTGTCGCCCTCGCAGGGAGGCTGGTCTCCTCGATCTGTGAGTGTCGAGTGGCAGGCACCAAGACACTTTGTTTTCCTTACTGTGCTGTTGTTCTGGCCTCAGATTCTCACAGGAGTCCAGCCTCTCTAATTCCCAGGGCGCGCCAATGGTCACTCACCTTGAAACACAATTTCGCATTGTTAGCTTTTCTGTGTGGAGGAGGTGAGCAATAAGGACTTCTGTTCAGCCATCCGTCAGGAGGGTATCTCTGCAACCTTTAGAGAAGGCAGAAAAGAAAAAAATCCTTACAATGTTTTTTTAAAGGCACAGAAGTTGATTAGAAACTCATTAAAATCAAATTCTAATCATAGAACGCCAAAACAGCATAGAAATTATTTGGGAAATCTTTTTCTAATACATGTATCTAATGAATGAAACATGGCCACACTATGCACACAGAGCATTCTGGACTCAGAGCAAGGTGACTCATAACAGAATCAACGAAACTGAAGCACATTGAGCAGAAAATGAGTAAGCAGCCAGTGACATCTAGAAGCTCTCCATGTCAGTCATTAGGAAGCGAAAACCACGATGATGTGCAGCCTCGCATCCCCAGAATAGCCAAGTTAAAACCAATAATACCAAACACCAGAAGAGAGGCCCAGCTGGTGCTGTGCTTCAGGGTTTGAGTCTGAACTGTCCCCCAAAGGCTCACGTATCGAAGGCCTGCTGACAGCTGCTGGGATTTTAGGAACTGACTGCATTGGGGGCTCTGCCTTCATCAGCAGATGACAGGGATGTGACTCTAAGGGTCTATCTTGTCCTCAGTCTCCACTTTCCCTGTCTCACTGTGCTGTCTGGCTGCTATGAGGTGATGAGCTCTGCTCCAGTGTGCTCTTCCTCACCACAGTCCATAAGGCAATGGAGCCACTCTACTCATAGTCACTAAGATGGAGAAACCTAAACATCCTTCCACTAATGAATGGATAATGAGACTTTATACATATACAAACAGAATACTACTCAACTGTAAAGAAAATGAAATCATGAAATTTACAGGTAAATGGGTGGAACTCGACAGTGTGACAAATGCGGCATGTTCTCTCTCATCTGTGGTTTCTAGCCCTAAATCTTCACACAGGAGTATACAGCCTGGAATAACTGCAGAAGCCGGGAAGTGAAAATGAACCTTTGGGGTGGAGGAACTCTAGAGACCAGAATATCAGGATCTGGTGATTTAAAGTGAGAGATGGGAAAAGGGAGGTATTAATGGGGGGGGGAGAACACTGGGGATGTTTGAAATAGCCATAGGGAATGTTACTTTATATACAGTACACATATTTAAGTGTATGGTTGCTTGAATGAGGATAGTCGCCATAGGCTCATACATTTTGTCCCTGTAACTGTTCAGGAAGGGTTAGGAGGTGTGGTGGTAGAGTGGGTGTGACCTTGAGGATGCGTGTCACTGGGGGTAGGCTTTGAGGTTTCCTAGTCTCTGTCTTAGCCCCCTCCCTGCTTTGGTTCAGGATGTAAAGTTCTCAGCTACTGCTCCAGTGCTATTACTGTCTGCTTCCTGCCATGATAATAATAAACTAATCTCTGAAACTAAGAAATCACTCAGTTAAATGCTTTCTTTTCTAGGAATTGCCTTGGTCATGTCTCTTCACAGCAATAGATTAGTCACTAAGACAAAGCGTAGGTACGCGCGCACACACACACGAAGGGAAGCTACTTATGATAATGCTCTTTCTGAGAGCTGTAGACTATTTAACAAACCCTAGTACCAGGTCTGAGAAACCTCCTTTCAGGCTTGGGTCAGGGGAGTCCAAAAGGCTCCCCAGACAACACAGTTATGACTGTTGCCCTGGGTTGTCTCCCAGGAGTTGGAGGTATGTCCCTATTACTGAAGACAACAGTATATTTGGCCCACAGGATTCAGAGGGTTCAAGCTGGACCTGACCTGAGGGCCTCCTCCTGAGGACTAGCTTCTATTACCTGATGGTGCTATGAAAGCTGCCAAGGGGATGTTCACGGGCCACAATGGCCAGCAGAGCACGCTATCCCTAAAGGTGCAATAGTGGTGCTTATATTCTGGCAGTAAAAACGGCTCTCTAGTAGGCCAGAGGCATCACGGACCTCAGAGAACCCACTGCTGCCGCTCTTCCAACTGAGCACCATCCCTAACTGTATTCCAAACACTTACACTCACAGTTAAGTGTGGCTCTCGTCCCTCCACTCATCAAAGCAGCTTCCTTCTGAAGCAGATGGAGACCATTGCAGAAACCTACAACTGCTCAAATGCAGAGAACAATTGATGGTGGGGTGCCTGAGCCGAACTGATATATCCATGACACAACCCCTGATGTGGGATTTCCCTCTGTACGCTGTGAATGTTTTATTACCATTGGTTAATGAATAAAGCTTTTCCGGCCAATGGCTTAGCAGAGCTGAGGTAGGTGGGAAATCCGAACAGAGATATATATAGAGAGTAGGCAGAGTCAAGGAGACGCCATGTAGCTGCCGAATGAGAAAGATGCTGCCAACCGAACCTTACTGGTAGGCCACAGCCTTGTAGCAATACATATATTAATAGAAATGGGTTAAGATGTTAGAGTTAGTTAATAAGAAGCCTGAGCCAAGAAGCCAAACAGTGTTGCAATTAATAATAGTTTCTGTCTGTTTATTCAGGCTGGGTAGTCGGGAAACAAACGAGCAGTCTCCAACTACAAAATGGTGCCCATAGGTTTGGGGCTAACACATGTGGCCAGCCACAAACTTTGGGTCCAGGTGCTTGTATGCTTGGGGTTAGGAGCAAAGTAGCTGAGAGAATGCCTGCCGTTCAGCACCCCTGCCTGGAAAAGCAGCTAGATAGGGTCTGCTAGGTGTGCACAGGCAGGAGAGCATGGCGGATTCCCACTGGCATACATAGAGATACTTCCAGGCCACACAGCACGCTGCATGGCAGATTTAGCTTTTACTCAGACAAAAAGGGTTTATGTGCTGCACAGTGCTTCCCAGAGTTGAGGTGGTGAGCACGGCTCCTACCCAGCAGTTCCAGAGCCGGCAGTAATGTACCTCTGCCGTATTGAAAGGCCAAGAGAGGTGGAACCAGCATCCAGGGCTCTGCAACCACACTGCTTACCATTTTAAAATGTTTCTTGTCAAAAAAGGATTACAGATACACAATAGGACACATTCAGACATAAAAGGCCTCTAAATGAGATAGTGTGTTTTAACATGTACGTAGGCTTGGGAGAGAGAGGAAGAAGAATATAGACAGTTATAAAAAGTTTTTAATGAGACTGTAAAAGTAATATAAAAGGGTACAGTCATAGATTAAAGGAGTAAAGAAAAATAAGCCATGTAAAGATGGAAAATACACAGAGAGACTGGGTTATGTATATTGTTGTGTTTTCTTTGAATTTTTTGACTGCAGAGAGACATTTGATTTTGGGAGCTGCTAAGCTAAACCAACATATATATATATATATATATTTTTTTTTTTAAGGGTATCTTGACTTCAAAATTTGAGTCTAAGGGTATGTTACTTTGGAAAAGAAATTCTACTTTTGTTTTCACAGAGGATGGGAACCTGTAGATTCCTTCCAGGCTAATGTGGCTTGATGGAACAAGACCCCTCCTAAAATGTCTCCATGAACCCCTAAAAATACTTACCCCAACAAAAAGCAGGAAGCAGTTTGAACAAAATGATGCCCAAATTCCCAAAATGATTGTTTATAAATGTTTGTTTTCATTTAAAAGTGGTTTGGTATAAATCATTAATGGTCACAGTCAATCTCTCTCTCTCTCTCTAAAGGGAGATATGATACAGAGATGAATACTTTGCATTGGTATAGATCTTGGTCTATTGATACAAATTTAAGGGCAATTTTGTTAAATGTATTTCTGTTACTGTTTAGATAGCTCATTTAAAAATGTAATATATAATTAAAAATTGCAGATGAATAGGTAGTCCTAATTGTCAAACTGTAGTCATATTAGTTAGGTTTTCTAGATATATAGAGATATATTTCAGTTAGATAGATCATCTTCAACACTTCAAAGACCTACAGAATATGGCATTTAAAATGTTGTAAGAACTTAGACTTTTCTCAACTGTGAGACATGTCTGCTTCTGGCAGCACCAATTACTTCAGAGTATGGGCATTGATGGGCATTGAAAAAACCTGTTATGGAATTTGCCTTCAATGTGACAAGGCTAGCCATTTGGGCAAAAAACTGCTTTTTCCCGGACTTCTTGATGATATGTATATGAACTGCACATGCAGGACCCACAGAAAAGTGACTGCTGAACTTTCCAAAAGACGGGATGGTCCTTCAGGGTTTCTGCTTCACAGAAGAAACTGCCAGACATTCTGCAGGACACAGAAGAGAGTGACTGACAAACTGCCAAGATAGGCAAAACAGCCTTTCAAATTTCCTGCTTC
>LOEQ01003183.1:250804-263596 GCA_001685075.1 Bramus lutescens | reverse complement strand
GTGTGTGTGTAGATAGACAGAGAAAGAGAGAGAAAGAGAGAGAGAGAGAGAGAGTAGGAGGAATCAAGACGCATGTAGCTGACGAAGGAGAAAGGTGCCACTGGAACCTTACTGGTAGGTCACAGTCTCATTGTGATACACAGATTAACAGAATGCATTGATTTAATATAAAAGAGTTAAGAAGAAGCCTAAGCTAATAGGCCAAACAATGCTGCAATTAATATAGTTTATGTTTACTCGGGCTGGGCAGCCAGGAAACAAACGAGCAGCCTCTGACTACAAACTCCTGCACTAAGGTCAGGGAATGTCACAGATGATGGTGCAGACAGATTATAAGAGCCAGAGGACTAGGAAGTCTCCTGCACGACTGTGTTTTCTACAGGGAAGCTACACCCATGAAGTCACAATAGGGTTGCTGAAACAAGGCCTGAGTAATGACACCACAAGCTGACATGCCAATGTGAATGGGGAAGTTTCACAGAGCTCCATCTTTAAATGGAAAGCATTCCCGAAACGGTTGTCCAATACTAAAGTGGTTAGCCCTGAAGCACGATTAATAAAAACTCAGAGAGAGAAATGGGGCTCAACCTGAAGGTCAGAAAAGCAAAGTAGCCAGCCACTGGCTCTTACCTCGACCTCAGTACGAAAATGGCGATCCTGCCTCCAGGAATCTCAGAGTGAGACTGAGAGCTGTCTTCTCCCATTTTATAATCCTCTCGAGTTCTGGGATTAAAGGCATGCACCACCCAGTTTCTATGGCAAACTAGTGTGTCTACTGGGATTAAAGGTGTATGGTATTGCAGCCTGTTCTATAAGGCTGGACAATATGGCTGTTTCACTCTCTGAACTTCAGACAAGCTTTATTTATTAAAATATAAATGAAATATCACTACACGGCCCTAGAACCATATACATACAAGCAAAACTACATGATTCAGCAGATTGCCATCCCCATGTGTGTGCATGTATGTGGTACGTGTAATAGTAATAATTAAAAAGAGGCCATGAATTTGAGAAGGAGCTGGGAGGAATGAAAGGGATGGAAGAAGGAGGCAGAGGAAATAATGTAATTGTATTTTAATTAAAAACAAGTGTTTTAAAAAGGACTGGCAAAAATTTAGGTAGACATTTCACCACATAAAATGATTAATGATCAGATGGAAAAGTCCTATATATCATTCATCTTTAAGAAAATGCCAATTAAAACTACTGTGCCAGGAGGGCCTGAGCAGCTCAGCTGCCACCCCAGCCCAGATATAGCGCTTTGAGTTAGTCAACTACAGCACCTATCCCATCTCCGAGCTGCTGGACCACGAGGTGGAGCTGGTGCTGCAGAACCTGATCCAGGAGCACATTACCACCACTGAAGACGAAAACCCGAAGCACGGCTGTGACTGCAGAAGTCTCAGTGGGCCAGGATTTACTGTGCTTCAGAGACCAGAGGCCTTGAGGCAGACTTGTGGTAATTAGGCGTTTGCACGTAGAGCTGTGTGGGTAAAAAAATAAACTGAGGAATGTGCTAGTTTCCAGTGCCACTGGGAGGAGTGGATTCACGATGGAGGGGTGGGAAGGACAGAAGAACTAAGTGGTGCACACACGGTAGAGAGAAGCTGAACCATTGTCCATGTCCCAGGCCTGAGCTACTGCTAGAGGCCATGTTGACGTGCATGGCCTGGCCTGTGCTGCCACCTGAGGCCCTGATGACATCTCTGGTCCATACTGCTACCAAGGGCCATGTTGGGGAGGCCAGGTGAATGTTTGTGGGTCCGGCTGTTGGATCATGTTGGTATCTGGTCCACGCTGCCACTGGAGCATATTGAGTTCTGTGGCATGTGCTGACGCTGGAGGCCAGGTGGATGTCTGTGGTTTGTGCTATTGCCAGACACCATGTGGAAGTCCATGATTCATGCTCCAGCTGGCTGTAAAGGACAAGGAAGTTTCTCCTGCAGTGGTATGGGTGACTGCAGACTCACAGCTGAGAACGAGAGACATAGAAAGCTTCTGTGACAACCCCCCACCATCACAGTCTCTGCAAAAAAATAACAGCCTAGACAGGAAGCCATCAAAGAGAATTCTTAAAAACTGTGATGAGGATGTTGCGGCATAGCTCTCCACAACAGATGGCTACCGATGGGGTAGAGGTGGGGAAAGAGTCATGTTTCCTTAAGGGGCTGGCCACTGGGAGTTTGACCATGTTCTAGTGACTATAGGGACAACACAAGTTGGACTTTTTAAAAAATCTTTTTGGGAGAGGAAGGCCTGTGGGTGGTAGGAGCCCTAGGTCTGGGAAGTAAGGGTGATTGGGGTTTTTCTGTAGGCTTAGTGGCTACATGGGAATCCACTGATATTTCAATTATCATCTAGGCTCCACAGTCCCACAGTCAATGCCCTGCTGGCCAATCAGGCCATGGCCTAGAGGACCTTCTGGTGCCAAGGCTGTCAGGGCCATGATATATATATATATATCCACACATATATGTTTAAACTAAGTCTCTACCATTCTATTTACCGGCAAAGACTTGGAAGTCAGATGAGGGTGTGTGTGGAAACTTGTCAGATCAGAGAAGCTGAGAAGCAACAAGCTGACCTTGCTTTCTGGCTGGAGACCGAGCAGAAGTTGTGTTTCTAAAACCAAAAGGAATCACCAAGGCTCAAGTCCTTGTCCTTTCATTCCTCTGAGTCTTCTTTATTCAAACTGTTGGTCTCTCTACAGCCAATTCCAATCAGATAGTTGCTAGCTCCACCCCCATTCAAGGTAAACTTTATTTAATAGTCTTGGGGTGTCACAATGAGATCAAAATTCTCACAACAGGTAATCAGGGTGCATTATGTGAAATTCCCAAATAATCAATAAAAATTATGTTAATAAAAAACTGTAATGCTACACTGTCACATGCTCAAGAGAATGGCTGTGTGGTGGTTTGAATAAGAACAGCTCTCTAGGCTGGGTGGTGGTGATGCACGCCTTAAATCACAGCACTGGGGAGGCAGAGGCAGGAGGATCTCTGTGAGTTCAAGGCCAGCCTGGTCTACAGAGTTGGTTCCAGGACAGCAGGCTGTTACACAGAGAAACCCTGTCTTGAAAAACAAAAACAAAGAATAGCCCCAGAGGCTCATATATTTGAATGTTTGGTCCCCACCTGGTGGAACTTTCTGGAAAGTGGTCTTGTTGGAGGAGGTATGACACCAGGAGAGAACTCTGATGTTTCAAAAGCCCAAGCCATTCCCAGCTATCTCTCTTCTGCCTTGTAGTTGTCTCAACATGCAAGCTCTCTGCTACTGCTCTAGAATCGTGGCTGCCTGCCTGTTATGTCATGGACTCACCCTCTGAAACTGTAAGCCCTGGAATTAGACGTTTCTCTCCCACTTGCCTGTTCCCAAATACCCAGAGGCCATTTCCCTGAATAACTCACTCAGAGGCATAATTTAAATTATAAATGCTCAGCTAATAGCTCAAGCTTATTACTAACTAGCTCTTACACTTTAAGTTAACCCATATTCCATATTTACACTCTGCCACATGGTAGTTTCTTTATTAGCATAATGCATTCATCTCTTGATCCCTCTGTGTCTGGCTGGCAACCCCTGACTCCTCGCTTCTCCTTACCAGCATTCTCTGTTTGGCTTTCCCATCTTACCTTATTCTATTCAGCTATTGGCCAATTTGTTTATTAAACCAATCACAGTGACAAATCTTCATAGTGCACAAAGGGATTATTATTCCACAGTAAAGCCCTATTAAATCCTTTCTTCTATAAGCTTGCCTTAGCTATGGAGTCTCAGCAAAATAGGAAAGTAATAAAGACAGGCTATAATAAATATGGCCAGCACTTGATGTTGCTGAGAAAGTGGAGAAATCAAATCCCTCACACATTGTTGCTTGGAGTCTAGCACTACACAGACACTTGAGAAAATAGTTTGTCAGATTCTTAAAAAGTTGAACATAAACTTGATTCAACAACTACACTCTTAAAAATTCACCCGATACATAAAAATGAAATCTATACAAATACATATACACAACAACATTATGTTCCCAGAAGCATTTGTAATAACCAAAACTATATAAATAACCAAAACCAAACTAAGTGAAACAATTAAAATGCCTATCAGTTCATAAATAGATAAGAAATTATGTCATTTCATAAAAGCAAATCCTTTAATACAAAGGAATAGCCTACTACTGATATATTCTACAACACAGATTAACCTCAAAAAATGGAAGAAGTCAAACTCTGGGGAGCTGTTTCCTCTGCTAAAGCACTTGTGTGTCATCATGAGGGCCTGAGTTCAGCCCCAGCAGCTACACAAAGCCAGGCCTGATGATGTATGTTTGCAATCCAACTAGACAGGTGCAGACAGGGGGACCCCTAGGCCAGTGAAAGAACATGTCTCAGAAAAGACTCCTGAGAAGTACCTGAGGTTGTCCTCTGGCCTCCATGAGCACCCACACCCGTACACACTCCCCCATCTAAAGTCAAGTCCCCCAAACCATGTTCTAAGATTCCATTTAGATAAAATGTCCTAGTATTTATGAGATAAAACAGATTGCTGGCTGCTCAGGGCTAGCAGAGGACAGGATGGACATGAAGTTTTGGGGACAATAGGAATTTCTAAACTGCATTGTGGTGACAACTGCTCAAATCTTGAAAAACACAGACTTAAGAACTTACAACAAGTGGGCTTTAATGGCATGTAATCTGACTTCAGTAAGATGGTTTTAAAGATTTCTACAAGAACGTTTACAGCAGCTTTATCTATGATAGCTCAGTGGCATCTCAGCGGGCCACAAAAGATGGAAAAAATGATCTATTTAAGGAACAAAATATTAATTGTTAATAAAAACTACTTAAGAGGGGCTGGAGAGATAGCTCAGAGGTTAAGAGCACTGACTGCTCTTCCAGAGGTCCTGAGTTCAATTCCCAGCAATTGCACTGTGGTTCACATCTATCTATAATGAGATCTGATGCTCTCTTCTGGTGTGTTGGCATGCATGGCAGCAGAACACTGTATACATAACAAACAAATAAATAAACAAATAAATCTTTAAAAATTACTTAAGAGCCGGAGAAACTGCTCAGTTGGTAAGAACTAAGAACAAGTGCTGACCAACCATGAAGATCTGAGTTCAAATCCTCAGCAACCATGTAAAAGGCTGGGTCTGGCTGTTACACCTGTAACTTAGTACTATGGGAGATTTATGTGGGTTTACTAGCACTAATCTATCTCCAGGTTCAGTAAGAGACCCTGTCTCAAGGGAATAAGGCAAAAAGTGGTACCCCAATGGTTCTCAGCCTTCCGAATGCTGCAACCCTTTAATACAGCTCCTCATGTTGTGGTGACCCCAACCATACAATTATTTTCATTGTTACTTCATAAGTGTAATTTTGCTACTGTTTATGAACTGTCATGTAAATATTTGTGTTTTCTGATGGTCTTAGGTGACCCCAGTCAAAAGGTCATTCAAGCCCCCAAAGAGTCACAGCCCACAGATTGAGAGCCGCTATGATAGAGAAACCATATGCATACACCACACTCACTCTTAAACATACAGTCACAGAGATGAATCTCAAAAACAACACACTCTGGCCTGTCTCCCTCCCACCCTCTTCTTCCCCCTCTCTCTCTCTTCCTGTGTGTGCATTCAAGTTCAAACTCTAATTGAATCACATTTATAGAGATGACAGTTCACTTTTTCTTTATCAAAAAAAAATCTTAGGACACCTTCCAGAATAAAGTTTACATACTATGAGCACCTGGTGTTCTGAAACCTAATAGTGTCAGACTTAGGAAGCAAACCCAAACCTAGTTACCGTCACATTCTACAGATTTGGGGATTCCAGACTAGTCACTTCACACCGGCAATTACTATAGGTAGATTTCACTCCTGCACCCTGGGACACTGGGAGGAAAGTCTGAACTGTGCATACAGCACACATACCACGGAAGAGGCCCTTTCCAGCCACTGATATCTGTGACCACACAGGACTCTGCCAGGAAAGAACTCTGCCACCACAGGCAACTGCCCATCTCTCTGTCGCTTATGTTCCCTCCTCCATTCACTCTTGAATAACCTCAGTGTCTGCTCTGAGCCAGTCCTGGAGGCATGACAAAAATGGAGACATAAGCTCTGCTCCCCCATCTGTCTGTAGACCACTCACACAGGCTTAGGCTAGCATGGGGCACTTTGCGCACTCCTGGAGGATATAAAGAATATTTATAGCAATCATACCTTTGGTCTGATAGCAGCATTCCAAGAATTAACTAAAAGGAAGTGGAGAAGGAACCACTGGACCAGCTCATTCTGGTGTATTTCCAACAGCCATAAAATACCCTCCCTGCTGAGAATCAAAACAACCTGCTAACAACGGCAATCAGTCAGACGAACTATGCCACAGTCAGTAGAGAAACTATTTCCTGAAGCCATGAGATACATGCTCTGGAGAAAGAGAACGAACAGGAAAAGGCTAACAGTGTCCAGTGATGGAAGATGAAGCCATGCACAGCAGGTCTTTCATAGGCGGGCTTGACAGAATTCCCCTGGACCCTCAGGAAGGGTAAAATGCAGCCAATTAAGAGAAGGATCTTGGTTCAATGTATGTTGAAGTTGATCTAAGAGTCCGCACTCTATCAAGTTCCCAGATAAGGTGGGTGCCCCTGTCACTAACCTAAGATGGCTATCTCCATGTGAACACAGGAGAACACAGGCACCATTTACTTTTTATACCATCTTACATATTCCATAAGGTAAAGTACATTTGTAATTATGCAGAATGTTTGAATACATAATTATTTTAATGGCAATTGTCTTAGTAGGGTTACTATTGCTGTAAAGAGACACCAAAACCATGGCACCTCTTATAAAGGAAATCATTTAATTGGAACTAGCTTACAGTTCAGAGGTTTAGTCCATTATTGTCATGGTGGAAAGCAAGGCAGCACACAGGCAGAGAAGGTGCTGGAGAAGTAGCTGAGAGTTCTACCTCTTGATCTGCAGGCAACAGGAAGTGAACTGTGTACCACAGTGGGAGTAGCCTGAGCATATGAGACGTCAAAGCCCACACCCCTACAGTGACACAATTCTTCCAACAAGGCCATACCTCCTAATAGGGCCACTCTCTATTGGCCAAGCATTCAAACACATGAGTCTATAGGGGCCATTCCTATTCAAACCACCACAACAACCATCTTGAATACTCTGAAATGGGATCAAAGGTTTATTATGGTCAATACAGAATAATTTAAAATAAAAATGAGCAATGGCATAAATAATTAAATTTTATTTTATTATTATTATTATTTTAGCTCTGGGGTTCACACCCAAGGCTTTGCACATGTTAAATGCTCTGCTACTATGCTGTAGCCCCAACCCTCTCATTTTTAAGAGAATGGTTGAAAACTGCTCAAAGGCCATGAGGCTATTAATACTTACAAAGCATGGAAAAACAAAATGGTAAACTTGAGTCATGGCATGACAACTGGATTAAAATGCCAACACTGTTTGTTAAATGTACTAAGTTTAGGGGGAATGCTGGGTTACATCTGTGATCCTAGCACTCGGGAGGTTGATACAGAAACATCACCTTGTACCTGAGGCCCACATGGGCTACAGCATGAATCTATCTTAAATGAAGAAGGAAATATACTAATATGTTAGTATCTTTGGATCCTTGGGAGGGGGTAAGGCATGTGTATTATTCACTTTGTTGCTGTGAGAAAGAGCAGGAGAGACCATCATCTTGGGCCAGTGAGATGGCCTAGTGTGTAAGGCGCTTCCTGAACAAGTCTGATGACCTGAGTTCAAGCCCCAGAACTGACTCTCAAAAGTAGTTCTCTGCCCTCTGTATATGCTCCATGGCACACGTATGCTGGCATTCATACACTTACGCCATACACACCACACCGCCACTCCACCACCACCAACAACAATCTTCTTAAAAAAGCATCTTACCGAAGGAAGCATTTATTTTGGCTCATGGTTTGGGTTCAGTCTATGGTCAGCTGGCTCCACTGTTCCATGGCAGGCAGAAACCTCTTGGTGGAAGGGCAGAGCAGAGGGGGCTGCCCACTTTATGACAGACATAAGGAAAGAGAGAGGAGAGATAACTAGTAGCCATGGGCTTCTCGCTTCTTTAGCTTCTGTTCCACCTGGACCAAGCCCACCCCCAGTTGCTGTCCCCTCTGGAACACCATCACAGTCACAGCAGGGACAAGCTTGAGGACTTTCCTAGGCATCTCTTAAGCTGTCACTGGAGGTGGTTACTCATCACACAGGGTTTAAAGGTCCATTTTAGCAGTATGTATAATAAAGGTGGAAGGACAGAGGCTACCACGGTGTCTGTACAAGGATGACACGCAAATCTGTGAAGCATTTCATTTAAAAAATATTCACTTCCTTTTAAACTTTGTAGAACAGGAAAGAACAAGGGCAGGGTTAGGATTAGGAGGTAAGGCTGTCCCTGGAAAATGGCAGGGTCAAGGGACAGAATGGAAACTATTCAAGGCTTGGGAAGGCAGGACCAGGCTAGCTCACTCCCCAGAAGCAGACACTTCTCATGGATGCCTTAAAGGCGTAAGCAATGGACAGGCACACCACTATCTCTGATAAAGAAGATAACGCCCAGTCTGATGCCCACTTCCAGGCTACTTCTCCCCAGAACCTCAGTCCATGTCCCTCTCTCCTTCCAGGCAGCAACAGGCAATAGTGACAGAGGCTGCTGACAAAGCCATGTCGCTGGTGAAGGTCACACCAGAGAGCCCTGTAAGGGGATAGAAGATGCTTAATACTCAAAGTGGGGACTATTAGTTAATAATACAATACTTTTCCAAGTTCAAAAGTAAGCTGTACGCTGTGCTCTGGAGTTCCATTACGAACTGCATAAGAACTTACAGACACAAACAGCACAAAGTCTGGCTGTCGGATCAACTCCAGTGTTGTGTGGAGGTCGGAATGTTGCAAGTCCATAACCTAATTACAATGATCTTGGGCTAGCTTTAATCCCAAACAGTCATTCCTCAGCTACCTCTGTGTCTGGCCTTGGACTGTATGAGCAGACCCACAGTTTCCAGCAATAGAAGGGCTGAGGGTGGTAGCGTCTGAGGCCCACGGCAGAGCTGCCTCCACTTTGCTATGAGCCACCTGTCTGACACGGCCACCAAGTATTTGAAAAGAATCTTGATTTGTGGCTTCTTCGTGCTGTGCCTCTAGAGACTTCATGAAGCTGCTTTCACACTGAAACACAGAATCTGCTCCCAGACCGTGGTCACTCACAGCTCACCGCATGCTCTCGCTCCCTTTCAGAAACAAGTTGGAGGGCGCTCTTCACTGTGCCCACGTCAGGATTTCAAAAATGGTTCTTGGCCCTCGTGCCATCTGTGAGGTACGCATATCCCCAGCTGGTACACGAGTCAGCACAAATACAACTCCACCCCAAATCCCTGCCAGGCTCTTTCTCTTTACTGACAGCCTGCTGTTCACATTGGGGGCAGAGAGCATTGATGCTCATGAACACACGAGGGCGGGTTTCCATTATGGTCACAGTCAGAGAGGATTTTCCCAAATAACAGAGCCTAAGACCAGGATTCAAAGCCAAGGACACGGGTTCAGGTCTCACCCGCTTCAAAGCTGCCAATGCAGGAAGCACATAACACCACTTGTCATGGGGCAGCCTACAGACCCTTCTACAAAGACAGGCTAGAGCTGGAGAGCACCTGTAACTTTCTGTCTTCCTTCTAGCATTATGGGGTGGAGAACATGTCCACAAAGTAAATTAGCCACATGGGCTCAGTCAACAACAGGGAACCTCCACTGCCAAGAACAACAGGGAACGCCTTACCCCCATGACCTTCTACCATGCAGGCACTAACAGAGGCTCATCTCCAAGGAGGACATTGCTGCTAACTCTGTTATAAACAAGAGGTATACAAGGAGAGGCTAAACACAGGAAGAACTGTAAATACACTAAGGGGATGAAAACCCCAGATCCCAGTCCCTCACATACCTGAGTCTCGCTCCAGATTTTCTCTTACTTTGTTCTCAAGCCAACAGTCAGGCAGCCCTTTCACTTGGCCAAGGAGATCCTGACAGAGCACACAGTCAAACCTGAATCCCAGAGTACCCGGAAGGTCAACCACCAGCCTGCTGACCTGCCATTTACAAAACCTGTGTGTCTATAAGACGGGCTTATGTACATGGGCCTAAGCAGGAATTCCACCTGCAGCCCTTCGGTAAGCTGCTTTCTTATCCAGACGGCATTCCTGCAGTGAGTCTATTGACAAAGACCTCAAGACAGTACCTTTTCCCGAAACCATTCCATTTCTGTGCATGCCCAAGCCTGTGGAACTCAAGGGCTCCGGGGAAGGAAACCATATTCTGAAGAGAACTTGAACTGTGATGAAACTGCAGACACAGCAGAGATGAGAACACCGACCCCATGACATTAACAGAAAGTTTCAAACTGAGGAAATCCAGCCACCTGAGGCTTGACTTGCGGAAGCATCTGGGAGGCCAGACTGTGGGCCTCAGTTCCTCATCTAAGTCAAGCTTTCTGAGAAGCCACGCCTAAGCAGCATATAGAAGTAGACTTGCAGTTGACCGGAATCAGGCGGGCAGAGGAGAAACGGGGAGGGGCAAATCCTGGCAGCCCTTCAGCATGCCTAGGATCCAGCTCAGGTTAATTCTGGGACCCAGCCTCAGGACCACTTTGCTCCCAGAATCAGGCTGGAGCTCCCAGGGTGCACTATCCCTACCTTCTGACTTCCAAGGAGCTTCTGATGTGCTATTATGGGCACCCCTTCCCTACCCCAAGGTCCCCAACACTAACTGTACCTGAGCACAGCTAGAGCATCATGTAAACCAGAGAAGTGGATGAGCGTGAGGAAATGGTGACTGCTTCCTGTAGGACTCTTGGTGGGATAAACACCATGGCCAAGGCAACACGGGCTGGAAAGGGCTGACTCCAGCTCACTGCCTGCAAGGCCTTCATCCAGGGAAGTCAGGTGGAGCTGAAGCAGAGGCCATGAAGGACTGCTGCTTTCCTGCTTACTCCCCACAGCTTGCTCAGCTTGCTTTCTTATATACCTCAGGGCCACCAGTCTGGAGCTGGCACGACCCACAGTAAGCTGGGCCTTCCCACATCAATCTCTAGTTTAAAAAGTGCACCATAGGCTTCCCTACAGGTCAACTTAGGGAGGGGTACTTTCTCAATTAAGGTTTCTTCTTCCCGAATGATTTGAGCTTCTGACAAGTTGACATAAAGCCAGCCAGCACAGCAACCGAACTTATGTTCTCCCAACACAGGCACATGCGGTATTACACACAAGCCTTCTCCCATTCTCAAAGGTCAAGAGCCTCTGCACTTACCTTTGGTTGGCCCTTTAGTTTTGTTTTTGGTTTTGTTTTTTTTTCCCCCTGGTATTGGAGGGCTGGGGAGATGGCTCAGTGGCTAAGGTACTTGCTGAATGAGAATCAGTACTGGGGTTTAAGTCTCCAGAACCCAAGCAAATAACAGGTGGCGTGGCAGCCAGCTTGCAATTCCAGCTTTAGAAGGTGGAGATGGGATCGCTGGAGCAAACTAGCCACACTGGGAGTTCTGGGTTTGACTAAGAGACCCTGATTAATAAATAAAGTGCAAGAGCGATTGAGGATCAATGCCGACATCATCTTAAGGCCCCCACATGCATGCAAATATGTTCCAACATGTCATTACACATGTGTTCCTCATATGTAAACATGCACCAGAGCCTGGAGGATGCTGGCAAGTGCTCTACCATGGCCTATGGCCCCAGCCCCTGTGTTTGTTTGAGAAAGGATTTTGCTATATGGCCCAGGCTGGCCTTGAACTTGTTTATGAGTCTGCCTCAGTAACCAGAGCAGCTGCAACTACAGGCACGTTCTCCACTACACCCAGCTAGTTCTGTCTGTCCTGATATTAAACTGGGGGACACCGATTTTGATAGCCTGGCAACGAACAAGTTACTGGGTTCGACCGTTGTGCCACAGCCTCCACCACCAGCTCACCACTCCCAAATCTATGCAACTGCTCCCTGCCCACATGCCTGATATACTTACTGAAAGAGGAAGAAACTCAAGGATGGCAAACACTTTGGGAGATAGTAGAGAACTGCGGGAACAAGAACCCAGTGGTTTTCACTACAGAGGTGGCAGTTTCAGTATCCCTTGAACATGTCTTAGAAGAACAGATCATGTAAAAAAAACTTTTTTCTTTTATTTTTAAAACATCTATTTTGTGTGTGCATGCGCACACATGTGCATATTCAAGCACGTGTATGGCATGTGTGTGGAGGTCAGAGGACAACATGCAAAAGCAAGCTCTCTTCTACCATATGATTTCTGGGGACTGAAGTCAGTTTGTTGGGCTTGGGAACTCAGATGGACCCTCTGAGCCATCTCGTGGGTCCAAATCTGATGTTCAATGCAGGTTCAGTTTTCTTTTTAACTCATCTGGCTGGCTATGACTCGGATCCCCAGTGTGTCACCACGGAGGGTGGTGGGAGAGTCTGCACTATCAGGCTAGCACCTAGATGATGGACAGCTGGTGCATAATGGAGATCCTAGAGTGCAAGTGGCACTGCAGGGAGGCTGGGAACAATGCAGCCCTCACTTCTCACAGTGAAGGTTCGGTTGAGGCTGCTGTACCCGGCAGGGAGATTCTACTTTTGGTAAAGGTGCCAAGGCTTGCAGAGTACCTGGAGGAAAGCCTGGCGCTGTGCTTCCTTCGCTTTGGTTCAGACACCCACATGCACGCCACCCACTCCAGGAGTGGCTGTCTA
>LOEQ01003183.1:188759-223038 GCA_001685075.1 Bramus lutescens | reverse complement strand
GAATTGAACTCAGGACCTTTGGAAGAGCAGGCAGTGCTCTTAACCCCTGAGCCACCTCTCCAGCCCCAAACACTTCTTTAAGTATATCTTGACCATTCTAGAGTCTTCTGTTGAGAAATCTCTGTTTATATGTGCACACCATTTTTAGTGGGATTATTTGGTATTTTGATGTCTAATTTCTTGAATTCTTTATGTATTTTGGCTATCAATCCTCTGTTAGATGTAGGGTTAGTGAAGATCTTTTACCATTCTGTAGGCTGCCATTTGTCTAATTGACAGTGTCTTTTGCCATACAGAAGCTTTTCAGTTTTAGGAGGTCCCATTTATTGTCAATCTAGGTGTCTGT
This sequence comes from Bramus lutescens, assembly GCA_001685075.1. Taxonomy (NCBI): domain Eukaryota; kingdom Metazoa; phylum Chordata; class Mammalia; order Rodentia; family Cricetidae; genus Bramus; species Bramus lutescens. The sequence goes on along the minus strand of LOEQ01003183.1, from coordinate 222,692 downwards.
GCTAAGAGTATTATATTCAGTAAGTAGTATCCTGTGCCAATGTCTACAAGGCTACTTCCCACTTTCTCTTCTATCAGGTTCAGTGTAACTAAATTTATGTTGTGATCTTTGATCCACTTGGACTTGGCTTTTGTGCAGGGTGATAGATATGGATCTATTTGCATTCTTCTACATGTCAACATCCAGTTATGCCAGCACCATTTGTTGAAGATGCTTTCTTTTTCTATTGTATATTTTTGGCTTCCTTGTCAAAAATCAGGTGTATGGATTTATGTCAGAGTTTTCAATTTGATTCCATTGATCTTTGTGTCTGTTTTTATGCCAATATCCAACTATTTTTACTACTATAGTAGAGCTTGAAGTCAGAGAAGGTGATACCTTCAGAAGTTCCATTATTATACAGGATTGTTTTAGCTTTTCTGGGTTTTGTGTTTTTTCACAAGAAGTTGAACATTGTTCTTTTGAGGTCTGTGAAGAATTATGTTGGAATTTTGATGGGGATTGCACTGAATCTGTGGATTACTTTTGGTAGGATTGTTATTTTTACTATTTAATCCTACCAACTCATGAGCATTTCTGATCTCTTCCCCAATTTCTTTCTTCAAAGACTTATAGGTCTTGTCTCCTCTCTGGGGGGCTGGAAAGCCATCCAGAGCATTTCCATCCATTAAACCTGGGCTTTTTCTAATTTGGTTTGATTTGGTCAGATTCAGACTACTGCACTGGCAGAGATGCTTATGGGGTGCAGAAACTTTTCAGGTATCAGGGTAACTGTGGCCTCATAAAAAGAATTTGACAATGTTCCTTCTGCTTCTGTTGTGCAGAACAATTTGAGGAGTATTGGTATTAGCTCTTCTTTGAAATTCTGATAGACTTCTGCACTGAAATCATCTGGCCCCGGGCTGCTTTTGGTTGGGAGACTTTTAATGACTGTATCTATTTCCTTAGGAATTTTAGGTTTGTTTACATTGTTTATCCAATATTGATTTAATTTGGTATGTGGAAAAGTTGTTCATTTCTTTTAGATTTTCCAATTTTGCACACGATAGGTTTTTGAAGTAGACCTAATTGTTATCATTTCCATCACCCTGCGCTCTGGAAAAATGTCTAGCTATCCCAAGAGCTGGCACTTCTGGGTTCCACAGCCACACGTGTGCCATCAAGCATTCAGACAAGTTACATAGCCACCCAGGGTCCTCAAGCCCAATGTGATCACGTGAGCACAGGCACTAGGCAGCCTTTAAAAGCTGGACAAGATGGCTCCAGGCTCTCTTCCTGCACCAGGCTCCCCGGGCCTGCACACATGTCCTTCTCTCCCCAATTAAACTCTTAAAGTGGGTTCTGTTATGTGTCTCATGATCTGTTCTTGCGCCTGGCAATTTCATTGGTGTAGTGACTTGAGAAGTAGCTGGTGTGGATGGGCTGGTCAAGGTGCTCATTCATTTCTAGCTCAGAACTCTCTCACATCGAAGAGAAACTGGGTTTTTACAAGTCTAATTCTACTTCTTTCATAAAAAAATTCCAATACATCACCCAATCTTGCAGTCTCGCCTTTCATGATATTTTTATGATCTTTACTCATAACCTACTTCCTGAGGAGCACAGGTAAGTTTGGGAGTAGGCCAGAGTACATGCAGATGAAGTGCACCAGATTAATACAGGGGTGGAGGCCTCCCCAAGCAGATCCATACTGGGATTATAACACCCCAGGTGGTATTTTAGCTAGAGATTGGTTTATGACTTGCCTCCTGGCCGGTCTCTGTAAGGCTGCCCTCAAGCCAGTAAACTTGACAAACTCTTAGATGTCATTCAAGATAAGAATGAAAATCCATTTCAATTCTTAGACTGTCTCACAAAGGCTCTCTTGCAATACACTAATTTAGATACAGAGACCCCAGAGGGCAAACAGCTTCTTATGACCCATTTCTTTTCCCAGAGCTTCCCTGACATTAGGTTTAAATTTAAGACTTTGGAGAAAGGCCCCTTGACCCCACAGGCAGAAGTCTTATTAGAGCTGGCTTTTAAGGTTTACCATGGAAGGAATGATAAGAACGGTAGACAGAAATGTCAAATTGCTGTGGAAAGCTGTCTTGCACCCTGTAAAGATTTGTCACTTATATTATTTTAATAAAATGCTGATTTGCCAGTAGCTAGGCAGGAATATAGGTGCAGTGACCAGAACAGGAGAATTCTGGGAAGAGGAAAGGCTCAGTCTGCAGTCATCACCAAGACACAGAGGAAGCAAGATGAGAATGCCTCGCTGATAAAAGGTACCAAGCCGTGAGGCTAACATAGACAAGAATAATGGGTTAATGTACAATGTAAAAGTTAGTTAATAAGAAAGCCTGAGCTAATAGGCCAACCAGTTTATAAATTAATGTAGGCCTCTGTATGTTTCTTTGGGAGTGAACAGCAGCGGGACCAGACAGGACAGAAACCTCTGTCAACACCAAATGCTGGCCTAACCGTCCTGCTGTGTCATTCCCTTGCCTCCCAGGGCTCAAGGGCCACCAGGTCCGTGTTTCTAATGTAGAGAAAATGGGCATTAGACATGGATGTGGCCTAATCCTCATATCAGTTCCCCCCAGACCATGTCCGAAGTGCCACAGGGAAGGGCACTGGGTAATCGATTGTCCTTGTGTACCTTGTGACAAGGAGACATCAGACCCAGACAACTCCCAAACTGACCTTCTAGGTCTGGCCATGGACAATTGATGCTTCGGGGCTCCCTTGACCCAACCACAGCTGTCATATGTAATTGGGAGCCACGGGTGAATATCACGGTATCAGAATGGTCCATCTCCTTTCTCTGGGACATTGGAGTCACATACTCAATACTGAGGTGGTAGCTGAGCTGGTCAGTCCAGGCCACTGGGGCTGCACCACTCAGGCAAGGGGCAGAGCTAGCTCCCCTTCGCCCATGCCATCAGGGTCAGTTCTCCCTTGCCTGTGGTGGGGTGGGAGCACCTCTCCCAGGCAGAGGTCAGTTCTCCTGTGAGGGTCAGTGTATCACAAATTCTAATTGTTCTTAATCATAAAACCCCTAGTCAGATATAGAGGTTAATGTTGAAGATCAGAGAAGCAGAACAGCCAGCCACTAGCTCTTACCTCTACCTCAGACCAAATGGGTGATCCTGTCTCTATGAAACCTCAGACTGCTCCTCTGACTGAATCCTCAGACTGCATCTGAGTTCCTGTCTCCTCCCGCCTTATAATCCTCTCTCCGCCCAGCCATATTACTCCTATCCCCACTTCCCAAGTGCTGGGATTAAAGGCGTGGGATCCCAAGTGCTGGGATCATCTTTGTGTGAGCTCTGTTTCTCTTTCAGACAGATTAAATCTTGTGCAGATCAGGGTGGCCTTGAACTCACAGAAATCTGTCTACTGCTGTCTTCTGAGTCCTGAGATTAAAGGTGTGTGCCACCAATGCCTGGCCTCTGTGGCTAACTAGTGGCTTAGCTCTGCACTCTGATCTTCAGTCAAGCTTTATTTGTTAGATCCCAAACAGAACATCACTACAGGTCAGGGCCAGCTTTAATGCTGCAGTGTCCAGTGAGAGGCAAGGCCACCTTTCCTAGGGCCTGCAAGGCAGCCTCAATTTCTGAAGCTTCTTTGGTTTCCATGTGGTTATGGGCAGCACCAGACCCTCATTTTAAGTTAGCTTCATTGAAGAACTTTACAACAGCAACACTTAGGTGCTATAATCATGTGATTCTCTAAACTGCTCCTCAAAACTATTGAAACTGGGTCTAGGAAGACAGCTCAGTTGGCAAAGTACCTGATACGCAAGGACAAAGACTTGACTCTAGATCCCAATCACCCATGTGATTGGGCATGGTGGTTCACTCCCTCCTACACAGTTGTAAAAATGGCCATCCTCTCCAGAATGACAGGGTCATTTGACTATGAACTGTGATATCCAGAACCCTGAATTAAAACAACCCTTTGCCTTTATAAGCTAGTTGTGGTAGACATTTCATTATGCTATACAAAGCCAATGCTAATAACGAATGGAGCTGACTTTTACTTCCCTTGTGACATAGCGGGGACATCTTTGCTTTGCTTATTTTGCTCTCTCTGTGTCTTGTTTGCTGAGATGTCTTTTTTTTTTGTACTGTCCAGTTGTAAGGGTTCTTTGTCTATTTTGGAAACAAGCCCTTTATCAGATGGCACTTGGTAAATACTTTCTCCCAAGACATGGCTTGGGTTTCCATTCCTAAGAGTGGCTTTCTGCAGAGCAGTTTTGGTGTGAATGAAGCCCACTGTGATAGTTAATACCAACTGTCAACTTGGAAGAACCTAGGATGCAAACTTCTTGGCATGTTTGTGTGGGAGTTCCTAGACCCCGTCACTGTGTGCGTGCACAGGCTGGGGTCCTGGAGGAACGAAGGGAAGTGAGCTGAGCGCCACCATTCAACTCTCTGCTCTCTGATTGCAGATGTGATGTGACCAGCTGCCTCACGCTGCTGCTCCTACAACTCCACAGAGGACTGTACATTTGTCAGGCGTTTTGTAACACAAGGAGGGAAGTAACTAACTAATACAGCCACCTTACCAATCTTGTCTTTTGTGGATCACGCCTTGGTGCTGCGGCCAAATCTGAGGACCCAGCTTCAGAGAGTTTGAAGACTGCGCTCACCTCACCCCATTCCTAACCCTGCTGTGACTAAACTACCCAAGTGCCACAGACAGTTGTGAAAATGACCAGACTTCAAATGGAACCAGACACCTTCCAACAGCTGACACGTAACACTTTCACTCCTGAGCCTCAACACCCTTGTCGTCAATCTTTGTAGACAGAGATTGTTGAATAAAATTATAATTATGCAATCCTCCTCATTTTACTTAAAAACTTGCCCTTGTCTCAACCTCCTTGGACATGCTCAGGGTTTACTATGGAACGGGTATTCCTGGTGCAGTTTTCGGCTACTCTCAGATAACGTGCACTGTTTGGATGACACCTCCATTACAGCAAAGGCCAGCACAGTTTCTGTTGCATCTGACTGCACTGCATTATTTATTACCTTATCCTTGTCTTCTACATTCCTTGTTCAGCCCCTACCCTCAGGAGCTTCTCCTCACAGCCTTGCGATGGGGACCTCCTCTGCCAGCTCTGATACATAATCGTTCTGGAGATCAACCTTGGCTCATGGGTCTTTGTTTTCTGTCTGTTCCTGGTTGTCATTCTCACGCACTGTCATGGTCTTGTCTACCAACAAATAGCTGAATGACCACAAAACTGTGGCCTCCAAATCTCTTGTTTTTTTCTCACCTGTCATTATTATAGCACAGTTCACTAGACATTTCAATCCAGATGTTCCATTTCAAATAGGGCATGGTCAAAACTGGAGAACGATCTTCATCTACCTTTTGAACCAGATGTTCTTCTAAAGTCCCAGTTTTCTTCTGGCTTCTCTGGTTGGTTGGCCCAGAAACCTGGAATCTTTTCTCATTATATTCTTATTCTCTCTCCATCTTTGCATCCTTTATCTTCTTAGTCATCCCGTCTACCTCAATTCTTTACACTGTCACTCTCATCATGAGACAATAAAGCATTCAACTAATTAGGAAGCAGCATGAGCCACGTGACAGTAAGTAGCTCTTAAGTAAAGGAATGGTTCTGAGGTAGCAGGAATAAAACTGGTAGTCTATGTAATTCGGAACTGAGGATGACTGCGTTTCATTTGAGACGCTTTAAGGAATTGAGATTAAAATTTTATTTGGGACATGCTGTCCCTGAGAGACCATGTGACTTATGCCTATGATAAAAGTAAAGGCTGGGGCAAAAGATTAAAGCTCGTATTGGAAGCTGATGAAATGAATCCAGCTACCTGAGGAGTTTGTGAGGTGAGGATGGACCAAGACAGGAATTTGAGGAGCCCTGATACTTCAGAAGGGAATGGAGAAGTGGAAAGGCCAAGAAGAATCAGGAAAAAGCCATTTCCCTGGAGCCACGGAAGTGACAGGTTCAGTAGCTGGTGCTGAAGAGTGACGTGAAGGTAGACTGAGACGTAGAGAGAGACCATGTGGCCTAGAAGATGGGAGAGATTATACCAAATATTGTCTATTCGTGGGGCTACTCTAGTTGCATTTCTATTTCTGTGATAAAACACAGATGAGAATCAACTTTAAGAGAGATAGGCTTTCTTTGGCTTACAATTCCAGGTAACAGGCCCTCCTTTATGGGAAGTCAAGGCACAAACTTGGAGCAGTTAGTTACATCCACAGTCAAGAGCACAGATGAACGTTCAGTTCCCTACCAGCTTCATCTACTCTTGGACAGTCTAGGATCCCAAACCACTTTCAGTTAGGGCTCTTTTGGGAGCTGCAGACCCCTGACCCCTTGATTTTCTTTGCCTGCCTTAAACCCTTTGCCTGCTGGAGTGAACTGAGTAAAACACCAGTGTCTGCAGTTGCTCTGAGCACAAGACCTTGCTTGCAGCTGCTCTGAGCACGAGACCTTGCCTGCAGATGCTCTGAGCCTGATGAGTCTGCAGCTGAAAGATCCCAAGAGTTGGGTGTGGCTAAGGATCCCTATATAAGCTGCCCCTGAGCACAATAAGGTTTGGCATTCTTGTATCAAGGATGACCCCCCTCTCAGTGTCTCCGTGTTTTTTTAGGTTTATGTGTTTTTAAGTCTCCAGCTTAGTTCCCAGCTCACGTACCATCTTTCAGTGGCACGGGCGCTACAGGACCATTCAGCTTTTTACAAGTCTCCCCACATCAATGGGAATCAAGGCAATTCTCCCACAGACATACCCACTGGCCAACCTACTTTAGACCGTCCTCTTTCTAGGCAATTCTAGGTTGTGTAAAGCTAACAATCAAATCTAATCATCAAGAGAAGCCCTTGCTTGCTCTTCCTCTTGGCTCCAGGGGAAGAGGTAGATCATAACTTAAGTTCAAACAGATGATTCCCCTTGCTGAGGATCTTGACTCTTTTGCAAGAGTTCGGGCAGCCAGGTCACCTTATACTGACATGCTCTGGGAGGGTTCAATTGTTGCAGAATATTTGTTTACACTGTAAAGATATGTCTCTGCTTAAGGTTCCTTCTGATTGGTTTAATAAAGAGTGAAATGGCCAATAGCTAGGCAGGAGAGAATAGGCAGGACTTCTAGACAGAGAAACTGGGAGAAGGAAGTAGGGTGGCGACTCCACTAATAGCCTAGGAACAAGTGCCACACTAGAAGAGGTAACCAAGCCATGTGGGTAGATTAAAAAAAATATGGGTTAAATAAGTTACAAGAGTTAGTTGGGGGGAAAAAACCTAAGCTAAGGCTAAGATCTCATAATTAGTAAGAAGTCTCTGGGTTATTATTTGCAGGCTGGAGGTCCAAAGATAGTTTGACAAAGAAAGCTTGTTACATATTCAATGGTCATGAAGACCTGATGGTCTGGTCTGGGAGCAGAGTTTTAGGATACCAGAGATTTCTTTCTTTTGTTCTATTTTCTATGTTCACTTTCCTAGATTGCCATTCAATCTTGAGAATAATTCGGTTGCCCCTCTACATGAATCCCCTTCCTTCTTCCTCTAGACAGAATGGGTTCCGTTGTTAGAAACAAAGTACAGTGAGGTACACGGTACCTTGACAGGAATATTTCCGAGAAAATGTCGGGTTTAGAACCAGATTATAGTTAAATTACAGAGGAGTGGGGAAGTGGGCCAGTGGTTAACCTGTCACACAAGCATGAGGACCAGAGTTCAGATCCCTAGAGCTCATGTAGGTGCCAGATGAGCCTTGCTGACCTGCTTGTACTTCCAACTCTGAGAGGCAGTGGCAGCTGATCCCCAGAGTGAGTCACCAGTGGGATTAGTCACATTCACAAACTTTGGGTTTGACTATGAGACACTACCTCAAAGAATAAGGTCTCTACATGCAGTGTACCTATGTGCATACACACCTGTGTACACATGTGCCTACAAACACATGCACATCACACACTTGAAAATGGAAAAAGAAAAAAGAGCATTATTCAAAAGAATACTGAAAACTGATACTTCACTAAGCAGCAAGGTAGGTGGACTTAGCTTTTGGAAGAGGGCATCTAACATGTTTTAGAAGCTGAAAGGATGGGTGCAGATTTCCTTCTTCATCTTGACATTTGAGTTCTCCTATTTGATTTCCACTTGGCTTTCAGACCCAGCCACAGTATTCCCTCTAATCAAGCCAAACTGCACATTCAATATCTACAAATGCCTGACTTATAGGCTTATTTGTTTTGTTTTTGAAGCAGGTCAGATGTAGTGCAGACTGCCCTTGAATTCACGATCCTCCTAGTTCAGTCTCCTAAATGTTGGGATCACACACGTGTCTCCACACCCTCTATAGGTTTTACTACGGATATAACCGTAACCTAGATTACGTCCACAGATCATCCTTTCATTGCCTTCTCCTCTATAGCCACCTCCTCAAGGTTTTTCTGATCCCAGAAATGAGTGAAGCTTCTGCTGGCTTTAAAAACTTCTTCTTCTTCTTCTTCTTCTTCTTCTTCTTCTTCTTCTTCTTCTTNCAAGGTTTCTCTGTGTAACAGCCCTAGCTGTTCTGGAACTAGCTCTGTAGACCAAGCTGGTCTCAAACTTAGAGATCCGCCTACCTCTGCCTCCAGAGTGTTGGGATTAAAGGGGTGCCCCACCACCTGGCTCTCTTAACATTTCTAATTAGAGTGTGTCCTTGAATAACCTGTGTAGTGGACTTATTGCTGCTTTTAATCTGAGCTTCCTTCTGCTTAGCAGCACACAGCCCAGAATGCACAGAGGGTTCAGCAAGGCCTGGTTGAATTCACAGTGACAAGCAGAGACACATTCCTCACAGGGATGAGGTACAATGACTAGAGTTTTCTGGAAATTCTTCTTGCAGGCAGAAACACACCCTCAGTAGACAATGGTGGCTCTGCGCACTCACATGGAGCAGGAAGATAAGGAAATGGAGGTTTAAGTGGAGTCCCAGGCTGTGAGGACTCTCATACCCATCTGTACAGTTCTCTCTCATCCAGGAAGTGATAATCATCTGTACTGAGATAATGAAGGAAAGGCTACTGCATGCTGACAATGTTGAGAGTCAGAAGTGTGCAAAAGGGATGGGGGAGCAGTTCAGCAGTAGAGTGCTTGATAGGCATCTGAGTTCCCAGTCCAATCTCACGGAGGAGGGAGGGAGGAAAGGGGGGTGCTGCTCAGAGCACAGCATGGACAAGTCACTGGGCTCAGGCCGGGATGCTGCTCAGAGCACAGCATGCACAAACCACTGACTGGGCTCAGGCTGGGATGCTGCTCAGAGCACAGCATGGACAAGTCGCTGGGCTCAGGCTGGGATGCTGCTCAGAGCACAGCATGGACAAGTCACTGGGCTTAGGCTAGGATGCTGCTCAGAGCACAGCATGGACAAGTGACTGGGCTCAGGCTGGGGTGCTGCTCAGAGCACAGCATGGGCAAGTGACTGGGCTCAGGCTCCAGCCCCACAAAAACCAAACCAAATGACAGCAAAGGTGCACAAAGGCTGACTTAGTCCACTTGCACCAAGTTCCAATGGAGATGAACCTAATTCATATTTTAAAAAGGTGGTGTGGCGGGGAGGGGACAGGCGGAAGATTGGGAGGGCATGGGGTGGACTGATGTGTTTGGGATAACTCATTGAAACTCATTATGCACGTTTTTCTAAGTCTGCTGAACCTATTCTAAGAGTTTATTTGGGGTCAGGGAGACGGTTCTGTGGGTAGAGGTGCTTGCAGACAAGCCTAGAGATCCAACCTCAATCCCTGCATCCCACGTAGGAGAGAAGTTGTCCTGTGACCATCACACACATATGTACACCCCTCTTCAAATAAATAATTTTAAAAAGCTTATTAAAAACAGGCAGTATATGTGTCATGTAGTACAAAGATTATAGTGGAAAATTAGAATCAGTGTGGTGTTTCAAATGTTTAACTTTTAATTTTAACAAGATAAAGCCAGTACTATACAAAAATTAATTAGTTAATAATTAAGAAATAAATTAATTAAGCTGTGCTCGTACCAGAACATCAAAATAGAACAGAAAATGAGTTGTACACATTATAGCCAGCCTTTTCCTGTGGGTTTCTGGTTCTCTTTGCCTGTTGGGAGAAACTCATGTTGTCCACTGGAAGCACTGAGGTCTATAGTACACATCTGCCGGACACTTTAAAAAATTCTGTAATCACATGTTGTATCAAGGAAAAAAAAAAAACAGCCAACGGGAAAGAAACAGGATTGTTCTCAGTTCTCAGCAGCACAGAACGTCTCTTTTGTGCTTCCTTCTTTCTAATGTGGCAGGAGGAGGGTAAACAGCTATCTCTTCTGAAGTTATAATTTCATTTTACAAGGCTTAACTTTAATGTTGGTAAAACAGCAGATATTTAACAAACATAATTTATCTGATAGTATCCCAGATGTTAGGACTCTACTCTGGAGCATCTGAAACCAAGAGGCCCATTTGAATTTCTCTCTTGCACCTTTGTTTTCTATCCTAACAAATCACAGGTATCTTTCATCTGGGTTTGTAAACGCCTGGAAGGCAATATTCCAAATCTGGGGAGGTGTTCCCATCAATGCTAAGAAGGAAGCACATGGAGTCAGGAGTGGCAGCAGCTAAGAGCCCTCCCTGAGGATCCCCACAGCTCTGTCCGGCCTGCCCGAGGTCTCCTTCATGCTCTCTTCCTTCTCAGAGACCAGCACTGCACACAGGATTCTGCTCTGCACTTCACTCACCGCGTCCTTAACAATAACATTTTTCAGAGGACAGGGCTCACAGGCTTTAGGGCAAAAGAGAATCTCTTCCTGTTTTCCGGTCCCATGAGGCTGATGTTGGTTGGTTCTTTGCTCCTTCCTGGATTGTTGCCTGGGTTTAGAGACTACAAAGGGCTCATGTTTCTAACTTTATTGTTCAGATCATGATAGAGAGTGAAGACAGGAGAGGTTGGTGGCCTGGAATCACTTTCAGGATGCTTTCTGCCTTGGTGTTGCACAGCTGTGCCTGTACCCCGAAATACCAACCTGTGGGTTGTATTGGAAGTCTAACTGACATTCCTCCATCTCTGTCTGTGGCGAGTGGACGAAGCCTGAGTGAATGTGTATTGTTAACATGGGAACATCCATATCAATAATACGAATGCATCAGCTACAGAAATGACAAAGCCGTCCTTGGGTTCAACTATTATTAACCAATGAATGCCATTAGCTAAGGCCAGTGTATAAATAGTACAGACTACAGCTTCCTACTCAGGAGGAAGTTGAGACTTGCTTTGCAGTTGAGACTGCTCTTCCAGAGACCTGCCACTGAGACTAGTTAACGCCTCTCCTTATGCTGTACATAATCAATGCTGAGTTTCCGGGTTTCATATTAGTACCTCCATCAGAGTAAGCCTTACAGCCCGCCACACCCTGCTTTTCTGTATGTGTCTGTTGTTTCTTCATTCCCATCTCACCCCAGCCAGGTTTCCAGGACCAAGCCATGCAGGACTTAGTACCTGTCAATCACATCTCTCAGGGTGTACAGGGTGGCATAAGAATATGATCTGGCAAAGGGGTAGGAATTTGAGTTCCCAACTGGCAGAAACTGGTTCTCTGCTATCAAGAAATTATGCATGTATGTAACTGTGGCCTGGCATTCATAGTACTGGCTCACACAAGTGTTCATGCATGCATGATGGGAGATAGCTCAGTTGGTGAAGTGCTTCCCTTGCAAGCATGAGTAGGAGTTTGATCCTAGAACTCTTATAAAAAGGTTGGGCATGTCAGTGTGCCCGTGCAATCCCAGTGTTAATCTTCTAGTTTCTTCTCTGTAACTCTGACAAATACCATTACCAAAAGCAACTTAGGAGAGAAGTCAGAGTCCATCACTGATGGGAGTTAGAGCAAGAGCTCAAGGTAGGCCCATGTGCTATTCTGCACATCAATACCTTCAACCAAGTAGCTCAGTTCACAGCCAAGAATATAGCAGGAGCTGTGAAGGATGCTGGGACTTGCTAGTTGCCTTATCCTCAGCTTTTAGCATCAGTCTTTCTAAGATTCATTTTTATTTTGAGTGTGAACATTTGCCTGAATGTAGGTATGTGTATCACATGTGTGTCTGGTGCCCACAGAGGCCAAAAGAGGATACTGGATCCCTTGGAACTAGATTTAAAGACAGTTGTGAGCTGCTCTATGGGTGATGAGAACCAAATTCTGGTCCTCTGGAAGTGCAGTAAGTGCTCAACCACTAAGCAATCTTTCTAGCTTCTCAGCTAGTTTTCTTTTGTAGTTTAGAACAAGCTGTCTAGGAACAGTACTGTCTACAGTGGACTTGGCCCTCCGGTATCAACTAGCAATCAAGAGATCCCTGCCACAGACATGTCCATAGGCCAATCTGATCTATGCAGTTCCTCTCTCAGGTGACTCTAGGTTGTGCCAACTTCATGGACAAAGCTAAACAGTCAGCTGGAGGAGAAATACAAGTGATTCCTGGAGCTTTGGCTAGCCAGCTGTTGGCAAGTTCTAGGTGAGTAAGGGACCCTGTCTTAAAGGAAATATGAGTGGGTGGCACCTGAGGCCTTCACATGTGCATTTTCATAAATGTGTACACATACCCACCATGCGTACCACCACACATGAACACCCCCATAACACGTGTATTTGTGCATATACACATTTGCACACACAGGCAAACTTACTGGCATAGCAAATCTAATCAATAAAATAATAGCAGAAAATCCCACCAAATCATGGAAATAAATGGATATTCAAATACAATAGACATTTGGAATCTCAAACAGACATGAACCCATTATAGTGACTATGCTGAGTCTGTAAAGCAACACTAAACAAATATAGAAAGCCCTAAGAGCCAATGCATTCACAAAGGCAAACACAGCAAAATAACATCAAATTTCTCAGCAAACATACTAAAAGCCACAAAAGCATGGAGATTATATATATATATATACCCTTCTATGTCAATCATGACACATATTCTAACACAGCAATGGTCTTTGTTTGGCATGTACTTATTCCAGGGTTGAGTTCTTACTTCAAAGCTTGAAGCTGGTGGTTCCGGTTTCCCACGTACTCTTTTTGAAATCATTAATTTCTCAGTACTCTAAGAGTAAGGTACCAATGGTATGATCTCATCCCATCTTTGTGAAAACACAGGTACATTGTGTCATACATACAGGCATTGCAAAACACGTGAGTTGTTGTCTGTGGAGGGGTGGCTAAATTTTTGTTTAGTTGTATAAGTATTTTCTGTTATAATATTTAAAAATTAAAAAATCTAGAATAGATATTGTAGTTAGAATGTGTAAAACTAAGAGAAAACAAGTGTTTGGGGGAATTTAATGATTACTAAAATTAGAATTTTCTTTCCAAGATTCCTTTCATGCCTGTAACCCTAGCATTTTGAGACTGACAGGGTTGCTAGTTAAGGGCCATGGCTAGATAACAAAACCTTGTCTAAAACCAAAATTAAAGAGGGCAAACCAAAAACTGCTTGCCCCTGAGCAGCTGAATTTCCAGGATAATCATGTGTGGTTTAAGATGCAAATTTGATTGAATCCTTTTTCATTGTTGGTACTTATTACTGAGTGTGCAAGTCATCTTTCAGTTCCAGACAGAAATTTCACTCAAAGTAGCTTATGCAAAGTGAATCATTCTTTGGCTTGCTGACTGAAAAGCTCAGGGGTAGCTCAGGGCAGTTACAGCTGGAGGCAACATTCCTGTGTGTGTCTTCCTCATCTTCTCCTTGGCTCTGCTTGCTTTGTCTGGGTTTTATTCCTAGATAAACTTCATTCATGGGAAGGCAACATTGCTCCTGTCATCTTCTGGTCCACAGGGTCCTTGGAACTCAAGAAGCCCAAGGAGGTGAGAGGCTTGGCTGGGCACCCAGTCTCGGGGTTAGAGTGGCGTGTTGCTGCAGAGCGAAGGTGTGCTCTCCAAGTAGCAAAAGTCATGTTATGAAGGATTTACTAATACATTTGCTTAGGAAACATTAAGTCATCCAAGTGGAACTTGAAGGAGCACTGCCTCCAAAATACCCCAAATAGAAGCAGTTTGCTAACCAGGCCTGTTAGAGAGAAGCACAATTTAGGATTCTGCGATCTAAGTTACTTGTTTACCAGGATTCATCAGCTATTAGGCTCTGTTCCCACAACAATACACAAAGATAGACCTGCCTTACAACCAGCCATGAAGTCCTCTTCTGCCATTAAGTACCCTGTGCTCTTATCAGGAAAAACATAATTCTGCCAGGTAGGCAAAATGACCCTGAGTCGTTTTGAAAAGAAAGAAAACACCAATGAATTTAAGAAACAATTCTGTCAGTATCTGCTGTGCAAATCTCCCATCTGCCCAAGTGGTCAGACTCCAGTCTCCTGTCTGTTTAAATTGTTCCAAGTGTAACAGGGATGGGACCTAACAGAGATTTAAGGATGACAGCATGTATAAAATGCATAAGCCTGTGGTATATGTAAGCTAGTAAACTCTTCTATTTGAGGCTGGCTCTTCCCTGGGCATTAGCTCCAGCCAGACAAGCACATTGAAGGACTTTGCTTTTAACTCCATGTGTGCAGCACAGTGATTTCTCACTGGGAAGACATATTATGTTTCAGACTAAGGACCAATGCAGTCATCTTTCCTGTGGTACAAACTCGTCTAGCTAAACTTCAACAGCTTGTAGTTCCAGAAGCAAATCAGGCTTGTTGCCGATTCTTAATTTGTACATTGTGCTAGCTAGTTTTATGGCAACTTAACACAAGTCACAATCATTTGGGAGGAGGGAACTGAGAAAATGTCCTCAACAGTCTGACCCCTAGGCTAGCCTGTGGTGCATTTCCTTATTGATGATTGATGGGGATGGCCCATTTTGCTGTAGGTGGTACCACACCTGTACTGGTGGTCCTACAACCTGTCACAAAGCAGGCTGGTAAATACAGGGAAAAAGGAGGGTAAAAACAACAATAAAGATTCTGAAAAAGTCATAAAGAATCATGCTATTGTAGTGAATGGGGAGCGGGCCCTGCTTTTTGTCCAGCCCAGCTCCCGCANGTCCTCAGCACAGGGACAGGACTCTTGGAGGTCGAAGACCCTGCAGACAAAAGGACGAAATTGGGTGGGAGGGGAGGGTCGTGGGGAGCCCAGAAGCCCCTGCAGCAGGAGCTGGAATTGCCATGCACTCCCCTCGGGCAGGGCAGGTGCACACTTACCCCTCTGGGTGGGTAGCCTCAGTGCAGAAGCAGGAACTGTTTCTGGGCGGAGGACCTTGCAGACAATAGGGCAGGCTTGAGGGGGTCAGGGATGTGTGGAACAAAGCCCCTTCAGCAGGAGCTGAATGGGCCAAGTGCTCCTTTCCTGGATGTTCGCCAATACTCATTAATGATATTCAAGCATAAAGAGGGGAATCCCACATCAGAATCCTAAAATGAGACAGAGAAAAATATGTGCAGACTTGCCCAGTGCCAGTCCGTTGACTGAAGCAATATGCAATCTCTTTTGACTTTCTGTGTCAGTAATAGCTACTTGTTTCTCTGGTTCTTCAGTTTGAGCATCTCTTCTTTCCTTGGCAAAACTCATGACTAGATGCAAAGGGGTACTGATTCCAAGAACCTGGAGACTGTCAAACTTCCTCCCTTTGTTGTCTCATATAGCGAATTTAGGACACAGAATAATTTCCCAATGAACCTTGTCTGCTGTCCTTAGAAAGTGTATCAAATGTTAATAAGTTTTCAGTTCAGAAAGAATAGCCTCTGCCACCAGGAAAATGAAAATCAAAATTGCATCAAGATTCTTTCTTACTCCAGTCAAAATGTCTACCCTTAAGAACTCAGACAAAAATGCTGGCAACATTGAAACAGAGAAGGAACCCTTAGACACTGCTGGTGGCAATGCAAACTAGTTCAGCCACTGTAGAACTCAATGGGATGTTATAGAAAGAAATTAAAAGCACCAGGTGCTTCATCCATACTAAGGCCATACCCAGAGATTCAAAGCTTACTACAGAGATGTCCGCACACCTGTGCTTCACTACTTCTTCATAATAGCCAAGGTATGAATCAGGGTAGGCAGTCATCAATGGATGAACGAATGGAAGAAATGTGTTATACACATGCACACACAACAGAGCATTCTTTAGTAACAAAGAAGAATGAAATTGCATTACAGGAAAATGTACAGAACTGAATGGGATCATCAGTGGAATAGGCAAGCTCACAAAGATAAGCATCACATAAATCTGTCATGTGGATGACAGGCAGAGTAAAAAGAGAGGTATTCTAAGAGATTTAGAAGAGGAAAGAGGGTAAAGTGAGAGGAGATAAGAAAGGGTTATAGAGAGGCGGATACAGCATATCATTTACTACTATTGAAAATCAAAATATATCCTATACATTATGACAATAGCATAATGCAGCCCTTTCATGGAATTTATAAAAGAATAAAAGATCTCTGTATTGAATATTTTTCTGTCTTCACCACATTAGCCACCAGTTTCTGTTTCCATAAAAGTGAGATTGAGTTCTCTTCAATGACTTTCTGTCTAGACTGTTTATTTGAGGGGAGAGTGGGAAAGACAGATGCCACAGATGTCTTCTATGTCTCTCATTCTCAACTATAAGTCTGCAGTCATAGATACCACTGCAGCAGAAGCTTCCTTGACATTTACAATAAGTGGTAGCATGGATCATGAACTTACACATGGGTTTCTGGAAATAGCACAGGTACCATAGACATCCACATGGTCTCTAACATCCATCAGCATAAACCATGAACCTCAGCATGGTCTTTGGCAGCAGTTAAGATCACAGACATTAATACAATCCTTGGCTACAGTCTGGACCACTGGCACCATTATGGTCCTTGACCACAGCACAGTCCATGGACATTGACATGGCCTCCAGTGGCAACACAGGCCATAGACATCAGCATGACTTCAGGCAGTAGCACAGACCAAAAGCATTCACATGACCTTTGGAGGTGATCCAGACCATAGGCATAAATATGGCTTCCTGAGGAAGCACAGACCAAGAACACAAAATGGTCTCTCCAGCAGTAGAAAAAGACTATGAAAAAAGGGATTTGTATTGCTCTAACACTGCAGGAAGGTCATTTTCTTTTATGTCATGCATTTAAAAAAGATATGATAATGAGCTCTATAAATCAAACTTCCTGCCTTGTGCTGTTGCTGATATTTGATGGTAAGAATAGGGAGGAAGAGGATATTGCTTACCTAACTGTCCCTTCCCACTCTTCTGGCCTACTATACCTTTGTTTGGCATACTAATGGCAAATGGGGCAAAGAGCAAGGTGATGTTTACAAGAGAGAAGTTCAGAGAGCAAATGTTAGCCTCATCTTGCAGAGCCAGTTCCTACAGCCTGAGACCAGTGAAGGAGGGAAGGGTTATATTTCACTAGAGCTAACAAGAAGTTTTTGTAAACGTGCCAAGTGCAAGGTCCACATTTCTAGCCCCAGCTCAGTTAATTTTTGCAAGAGGCACAGCAACGTTCACACACTCTTCAGATTCCCATTGAGCCTGCTGCCTCAGAAGGGTCTTTCACCTCCCAGAAGTCCATTTTTGCAAATACTTCTTGTGGAGACAGCTTTCCAGGTGAGGATGTGTCTCAGAGTAGCAGATCTGTGGGATGAAAGAGTCTGGAGGCCAAATGAACAACACAAGAATTTTAGGTCATAAAATGTTTTTGTGGGATGCATAAGTGATGAGTGGGTTTTAACTGCTCATTAAAATGCCTATCTATCTATCTATCTATCTATCTATCTATCTATCTATCTATCTATCNTCTATCTATCTATCTATCCATCTATCTATCTATCTATCTATCTATCTATCATCTGTCTTCATCATCATCATCATCATCATCATCATCATCATCATCTCTTTCTCTATCTATTAATTTATATTGGAAGCATGTGTACCACAGCCCTTTTGTGAAGGAGAGTGGATAACTCTGAAGAGCTGATTTTCTCTTTTCACCTTCATGTGGGTTTTGAGAGATCAAACTCTGGTCACTGAGCTTGTGTAGTAAGTACCTCTGCCTGCTGAATCATCTCCCTAGCCCATGGTATCAGCAGTGCTCACAAAGCATCCAAACAAAGTTATCCATACCTATTGACGTAATGGACTATGTTAATTGCTTCACTCTGGCAGCATACACACATACACGGCACCCACAAATTTAACATAAGGCTATGCATTGTGTGTATGTTCTACAAAATCACATGGTATACCTTAAATATATGAAGCAACATGGTTTGTAAAAGGTCATTATTGCTTTTTAACACTTTCCTCCTCCAAATAAATATAAAAATAATCATACTGAGTGACTCTCAGAATATGTACCAAAATAGTAATGTCACTTGAAAAAACGTATAGCATTCACGTATTCTGTAAAAGGTAGTTTGTTAAGTATAATGAAAAATCCTTAGATATTTCTTCTATGCAGTGATGAGGAAGTATTTTATGGTTTTTGGAAGTGGGTGAATATAGAATCTACT
The DNA here is from genome assembly GCA_001685075.1 of Bramus lutescens. Taxonomy (NCBI): domain Eukaryota; kingdom Metazoa; phylum Chordata; class Mammalia; order Rodentia; family Cricetidae; genus Bramus; species Bramus lutescens. Next base: position 204,200 of record LOEQ01003183.1, on the reverse strand, counting down.
GTGTGGAGGTACTGCACTGCTGTTCTCAGTCTTTCCAGTTGTATTCCAGGGTACTTGGGTTTCTCTGTCCACTACTGGTAAGAGGGTAGCAATAATACACCCCACGGTGATGTCACTTAATCAGACAGCAAGAAAAATGTATCCTCAAGGTTGCATCTGAAGACTACTACCACAGACTAGTTTATGCTCAAGGTTGCATCTGAAGACTAGTTTTGAATTTACCTATGCTTTCCTTTAAACTCATTCTTTGCATGTTACTTAGAAGCTATTTTGTGCCCTATATGTTCTGATTGTACTTTTAACAGTCATGTTATGCCCACATTCCACAATCCTATACCTATATTCACTGCATATCATGCCTGTAGGTATGGTGTTAATGTTTGAGAGTTATCATATTTGCTATATTGTATTTTACATTTTCTTTCCCTAGTCATAAACATTGAAGTTCTATTTATTATGTACCTGTGTTTGTATAGCTTTAAAAAATTCTGTTCTGTTCTTTTAAACTGCTTTCATCAGATTAATTTCTATTTCATGGCATGCTCAGTGCTACTCAAGAATTTGCTTAGAGAGGGAACTATGCAAGAAAGGCACAAAACAATGACAGGCTAAAAATAGCAGCTGGAATGTGACTTGGTTATAAAGTTTTATTATTTATATCTAAAAATGTCAAAGTATTTTACAATGAAACATTTTCATCAAGATATTATGCAATATTAACTCACATGAGGAGAAAGAAAAGAAGGAGAAACATTAGCAAGAAAATAAATAGCACAGTTGAATATTGTTTATATGACCAACTCTCTACCTAAACACATTGAATGTTAGTCAATCTAATTTTAGCCACACAAACATTCTATGAACCTGATGATGCTATCATCCCATCTACCTTTTAAGAAACCAAAGCACAGAGGCTAAGCAACTTCCTGAGTAAAACCATTACTGGAGATGCCAGGAGCTACAACAGCACACTGGAAACTCTAAAGAATAAAATGCACTTGTTCATGTAATTTGAATCCAATGGTGAGATGAGAAACTGAGAAGGTAAGAGAGAGACTCCTGTGTTACTCCTGCAAGTCCGGTGCTTCCTTAGGGCTGGTGAAGATTTTAGTGAATGGAAGATTTGGATAACCATACAGAACTAGCTACTGTTGTTTCTGTCATTAATGAATGTCCGTTTATTATTTCTCTAGGCTAAAGTGTCCTCATGGTTGTCACACTGCAAGGTGCACAAATGCTGCAGATGCTGGAGAGATCATTGAGGAAGTATCTTCCTGAATCCTTAAAGGTGATCTTCGAAAATGTGAAGGTCAACAAGGAGAAAGTGGAAGTGAAAAACAGTCTAACATTTATGCTTCACTGTTTGTGTGTGCATGCACGTGTGGTGTGTGTGAATGTGTTTGGTATGATTGATGTGTGTGTAGTGTGTACACGCATGAATAGAAGAATATGTGTATGCATGAAGAGGCTCAAGGTTAATGTTCAGTGTCTTCCTTGATAACTTTTCACCTTATATGTTAAGACAGGGTCTATTGGTGAACCTGGAGCTGATCAATTCCATTAGTATAGCTAGTCAGCTTGTTTAGGAAATTCCCCTGACTATGCCTTCCAAGCATTGGGATTACAAGCAGGATGTCAGCACTACTAAGTTTCTGTGTGGGTACTAGGGATGAGAACTTTGAACTGGAGTTTATATGTGGAGTTTATTGTGTGGTAAGTGCTTTATCCATTGAGCCATCTTCCCAGATCCTATGCAATAATATTTTGAGACAATACATATGTCATATTTTTCCATTTTAATTTACATAACCTTCTTCAATATATTTCCACTATATCTATATCATTAGTTAAGAATATGGAGATATAGTCAGGTGAGGTAGTGCATACCTTTAATCTTCTGCACTTGGAAGGCAATAGGCAGATGATTCTCTGTGAGTTCAAGGCCATCCTATCTACATATGAGTTCTGGGCCAGCCAGGGATACATAGTGTGAGACTCAACCATCATAAAAAGACTGTGGTGATATAAAGAAGTAATTTAAACATTATGGTAGGCAAGACTTCTTGAGAGACAGGTGCTTGCCTGCAAGCCTGACAGCCTGGGTCTGATCTCCAGATCCCACTTGGTGACAGAAAAGAACTAACTCCTAAGAGTTACCATATGACCTCCACATACACGACTCATGGATGCCCCACAAATAAAATACATAAATAAAATGCAAGAATATGTAGGGGGTATCTATTTCTTCATGTCTCAAAGGCAATGAGTTGTACCACAGTCATGTGCACACATGGACTTTGCCCTCTGCTGACTGCTAAAGTTTATCTATTGCTTCTTTTCAAGAATCATTCCTTAGCAGCACTTGAGATTCCCTGGGGTTTTCCTTCACATTTAGTTGAGGGTACCTATGTTTAATTTGTGTATTCCAGAAGAATGCTTACCATGCTAAAATTAAACCATCTTGAATTTAAAGTTAGAAACGGGTCTGTTGCTCTGAACATAACGCATATCAGAATATTTTGGACTTGGCTTCCATTTTTCCCCACACGCCTAGTGCAACTGAGTAGAGACCTTAGAGTTGACTAAACTATGTCAATAGATATAAATGTTTACATGTGAGCTGTATAAAAGCAGCTCTAATGGTGGATTCAGAAGCTTGATTTTTTTTTTATCAAATGAGGTGAGGTCCATTCCAGTGGAGCTCAAGTATGACCATGTTTTGTGTGTGCTGTGTGTGTGTTTGTGTGTATGGTTTATGTGTGTATATATGTATTCAAGTGTTTATGTTTTCTGTGTGCTCTGTGTATGCTTGTGGTGGTGTATGTATGGACATATGTATGGATGTATTTATGTGGAGTTTTCCTGTCCTGACTGCTTGGTTATAAATAAACACACTGAGGCTTACATTAATTATAAATGCTTAACCTATAGCTCAGTTTTATTACTAACTATCTCTTCAACTTAACTCATTTCTATTTATCTTTGTGCTACACTGAGGCTTGTAACTTTTACCTCTATCTCATTTTGTCTGTCCAATTCCTTCCGCATCCGGCTGGTAACTCCTCTGACTCCACCCTTTCTCTTCCCAGAATTCTCCTAGTCTGGCTCTCTTGTTCAATCTTTTCCTCCTCAACTATTGGTCAATCATATTTTTAGTAGCCAATGAAAGTAATACATATTCATAGTGTACAAAGATTACTCGATGACATATATGCAAATATGCATGTATTTGTATATGTATTTCTCTGTGTATGTGTGTTTGTGTGAGTAGTTGTATGTGTTTAAAATAGTTCATGTATATTTAACCTGTTTGTATATTTCTTTGTGTGTTTGTGCTCATCTTTGTGTGTGAATATATGAATGTTTGTGCTTGTGTGATTGCATGTGTGTGGCTTAGAGGAAAAATAGTTCCAGATTTATATCATTCTATAAGGCATTTTCTACAAAATTATTTAAGACAAAATGAGTAGATTTGGTTCTTACTTTCTCTTATATTTTTAGTTGTGAGCCTAGCCTTTAATGGCTGAGCCACCTCTCCAGCCCTCAGTTCTTACTTTCTCTAGCAGATTTTCTACTCCCCTTTATGAAGAAGAAAAAATTACCATTCTATTATTTATAGACTGTTTTGTTTTATTTAATAATAAAAGGCTAATGGGGGAACCAATCCTATTATTTGATACCCAAATAAATCTGTTTCAAATCAAACTAAACTGGAAAAAAAACCCACATTTTAGTAAAGCCCACTGATAAGAGCCAACTATGTTCCCTGGCAATCTCTCAGGGAGAAAGTAAACTTAAATTTTTCCTGGAAATTATATCATTTGATACATTATTTTTTCATGAGTTATTTTTATGTTGAAAAACTATTTTCACAAATTCTAAAGGCTAAAAGCTATTTTTACATGCTCTCTGATATAAAATATTAAAATGTAATTTCTTCATTCCTTATGTTAAAGCTGAATGTCAAGCATTTTGAGAAAAATCTGGGTGTTTCCCAGTGGTTTTGTTGAACCCATAGAGTGAGATGGGATTGCTCTCTAGCTTTTAAAAAGGAATGCTTAACTCTTTAGTCATACACTAAAGCACACATTTTCTCCCAAGAGAAGTCTGGAATATCCATAAAGAAAAGAGTAGTTAATGAGATTGTTTGTCCTAGATTCTTCCTTGGCTCTTTGTCATCACCAACTGTCACAATTTCATAGGAATGTCTCTGTCCAGACTGCACAAGGTGCTTTTTGATTCATCTTAATAAACTAACCATCTCACTGCCTTTCAGGTTTATGGGACTGTCTTTCACATGAACCATGGAAACCCATTCAACCTAAAAGCTGTAGTTGACAAGTGGCCTGATTTTAACACAGTGGTTGTTCGTCCTCAGGAACAGGTAAGGAACCAGGTGTGATCAAATATGATTATATGATTATTCATGTAGAATCTAAAAAATCTTATCCCAGATTACATGCTGTAGGAGGCAAGTTGTTTGTTCCCAGTTACCCAGACCACAAAATAATAACACAGAGACTATATTATTTAAATCACTGCCTGGACAATCACTTAAGCATATTGCTAGCTAGCTCTTATATCTTTGGTTAACCCATTTCTATTATTTGATATTTTACTATGAGGCTTGTAGCCTACCAGCAAGGTTCCAGCTGGCAACTCTCATCTTTCCTTTCTGCCAGCTCCATGGCATCTCGCTGACTCCTCCTTCTTCCTCCCAGCATTCAGTTTAGTTTCCCCCACCTGTCTCTATTCTGCCCTGCCAAGCCCAAGACAGCTTCTCAATTAACAAATGGTAATCACAGCATAGAAAAGGTAATCCCACATCACCTCACCTTTTCTGTCTAAATAAAAAGGAAGTTTTTAGTTTTAACATAGTAAAATTATATATAACAAAACAGGTGTCAAACAAGAATTACAGCTATAATATTTATATCTACTCTATCTTTTATCATAACTAAGGAAAACTGTAACTATCTATTCTTCAACGCCATCAAAGACTCCAGAATGTTATAAAATTACCTAAGTTAACAGGAAGTGCATTGTAAGCAACTTCCAAAACTAGAATTGACAGAGACATCTCGCGGCCTAGACAGTCACCCTAAGTTCTTCTGTACCATTGGGGCATCCATCTTCAGCGTATAGGCTCATAGTATTTGGCAGACTTTTCCATGAAGCAGGAAATTTCAAAGACAGTTTTGCCTATATTGGCAGTTTATCAGTCACTTTCTTCTGTGTCCTGCAGAATGTCTGGCAGACTCTTTGATGAAGCAGGAACCCTGAAGGATCTTCTCACATTTAAGCAAGTTCAGCAGTAATTTTTCTGTGGGTCCTGCATGTCCAGTCATACAGCATAGCATTAAGAAGTCCAGGTAACAGCAGTTTCTTGCCCAAAAGGCTAACCAACACCGTAAAGAACCTCTTAGGTGCCCATCATTCTCTTGAAGTATATTGGTACTGCCAGGAGAAGATGTGTCTCATTGTCATGAAAAGTCCTGACTTTTTAAAACACGTTAAATGTCACATTCTCTAGTCTTTGGAAGGTTTGAAGAATACCTATCTGAAATATATCTCTATATACCTAGAAACCTAACTAACATGATTACAAGCTTGGCTATTATAGATGGCTATCTATTAACCTATATTTCTTAATTATACATTACATTTTAAATGAACTGCACAAACACAATTCCTTAATCAAGAACAGAAATATACATATAACAAAATTGATCTTAACTTTGTGTTGATCGACCAAGATCCATACCAAAGCAAAGTATTCATTTCTATATCATATCCCTCTTTAAATGTAGAGAAACATTTATAAAGATTATTTGGGGAATTTGGGTATAGTTCTCTCCAAACCGCTTCCTGCTTTTTGTTGAGTGAAGCAATTTTTGGGGGTGTTCATGGCAACCTTTTGGGGAGTCTTGGTTTATCAAACCACATTAGTCTGGAAGGATTCACAGGTTCTCATCCTCTATGGAAACAAAAGAAGAACCTCTTTTCCAAAGCAGCAAATCCTTTGGTCCAAATTCTGAAGTCATGATACCTTTAAAATATACATGCCAGTTTATCTTAGCAGCCCATACAATGAAATGTCTCTCCATACTCAGCTCCTTCACAGTCAAAAAATTTAAAGAAAACACAATACATAATCCAGACTCTCTGTGTATATCCCCATGTCTACATGGCTTATTCTTCTTATTCTATTACTTTTAATACGAGTTTAATGTTTATTTTTTTATCTTTACTCTTTAATCTATGACTGTCTGTACTCTTCCAATACATTTACTGTCTCTTTACTCTTTTTTTCTCTCCCAAGCCTACACACATTTTTTAACACGCGGTGACTTTTATACATAGAGCTCTTTTATATCTGAATCTGTCCTATTGTGTATCTGAAATTCCCTTTCTGTCCAGGAGGGATTCTTAAAATGCTTAACAGCCTTACTAGGACTAAGGCTGCTTTGCCTTTTGGCTCTGCCCAATCCAACATGGTGGGACAGAGGTCTGTTTAGTGTGAGCCATGCTCATAGCCCCATTTTCAGGCACACAGTGGGTCTGTGTTGCCATTAAGAATGTTGTAGCACTAAACTCACAAAACCCATTTAAATGCTCAGTAGCCAGACCTCCCAAAAGAGTCAAAGCTGCCTGTGCTGGAGAACCAGGAAGCCACTGTTTTTTAAAGAAGCTGCACAGTTCTTTACTGCACCTCTCTTAAAGCAGGCACAAGCCCACCTAGAAAAAATTTTGTGGCTACCAAGAAACTGTGCTAAATTCTGTTCTTTTGTGTCTAGAATTCCTTTTCAAGCTCTCTCAGGTTTTAAGTGGATTTAGTTGACCACATTGGGGTAACATCTGTTGTAGGAGGCTGCTTGTTCATTCCTGGCTACACAGACCACAAAATAATCACACAGAAGCTATATGATTTAAATCACTGCTTGGCCAATCACTTAAGCATATTTAAGCATATTGCTAGCTAGCTCTTATATACTTGGTTAACCCATTTCTATTATTTTATATTTTACCTTGTGACTTGAGACCTACCAGAAAGGTTCCAGCTGGCAACTCTCATCTTTCCCCTCTGGCAGCTCCATGGCATCTCACTGACTCCTCCTTCTTTCTCCCAGCTCTGCAGTCATAAACAATAAGCAATAAGTATTATCTCTCCTTTCTCCATGATAACAGGATATGGCAGATGACCATGATTTCTACACCAATACTTACCAAATCTTCTCTAAAGAACCCCAGAACTCTCAGGAATTCCTGGACTCCCCAGACGTAATCAACTGGAAACAACATTTGCAGATTCAAAGTAAGAACAATGGGAAATGAGCTCAATCCCTTCTATCTCTTGTCTCAGAAGATCTCCATGATCTCCCTGCCAAGTTCCATGTCCTCAGTCAGATTTCCACAATTTGTGACCTCCAAGTATGAGTCAAATAAATCCTTATTTCCCCAGTTGAGTTTCATTATAGTGTTCTTAACAGCCACAGTATGAAACTAGAACAGGGGGATAGGTCAGCTAACATTTGCTGTAATAGAAAACTCATAATGAAGCGAATAAACAATTTAGTTTGGGCTTTGCAGGCAGCTCATTACTCTTCTCTAATAGATTTGTTCATATCATATGTTGATTGGAGAACTCAATACATGTTGCTTCACTACAGGCTCATTCACATGTGTAGATGATGGTTCTGACTGTCAGTCAATGCCAACTACTGGTTGTGATGATGGTACAATGTGTCTCTGGCCAGCTACCCTACAGTAGTTTCTATGCAGTTGGTCTCAAGGTAACTAGGATCAAAGTTATTTATTTATTTATTTATTTATTTATTTATTTAGAATAAATAAATAAATAAAGTCTCAAGATCTAACACTGTTAAGCCTCTTTTTGTATAAGTTTATATTCCTATTGATCAGATGGAGTATAGAAGTGAACTACTCTATGGAACAGATGCAGTGAATTAAATTCCAAATCCTTGTTTCAATAATCCACTATATTGGGTACATGATTCAGAAGAAGCTGACTACCATATTTTATAGCTCATTCTCTTTGATTTTCAAAACTAAATGATTACATAGCTTAAAAAACTTAGTTCCAGTCTTGGTTCATTCACAAAATGACTATGAATTAATTCATTCCCTGTCATGTCTTCATTTTTGTAAAACAGGGAACATTTTGCCTGCCATGACTATATGGCCATTCACACAGCAGCATCAACATGACCATAATCAAATTCTATCTTAAATCTCACACATCCTACCCCATTGGAGAGGCTCCACCCAGAACATATCTAGCCATTTCCTCTTTTCTTAGAAGTTCATGATGTTTTTTTATAAACCCATTTAGGTTCCCAGTCCCGCCTGAATGAGGCAATACAAAATATTGCAAACATTCAGTCTTTCCAAGTCAACCACTCAGAAAACATCCTCTTTGCATCATCAGAGACTATCAAGAAACTGTTCCCTGCCCTTCTGGATCCAAAGAATTTATCTCCTGGTAGTGGCAAGCCCAAGGCCATGTGAGTTTGATCAGAGCTGCTATATCTCTCTCACTTCTTTCTTCTACAGCCCCACTGCATGACGCTGATTTGACTCTGGTCCTTGCTGTCCACACTCTTGTAGATGATGCCACCCATGCTCATGCAAGCAACTCTAATTATATTCAGTTGGTTATGCTACACACACAAAGGAAATAAAAGAAGAACTTATTGGGCAGAGCATCAATATATTGAGGACAGTAGAATGAAGGTAGTTAAGAGTGCTTAAAACTAACATATGTGACATGTTATATTAAATAATAAATTTTTAAAGGTTTGAATTATAATATTGCCAGTAAGATGATTCATCAAGTAAGGGCTTTGATGGCCAATACTGACTAACTGAGCTACTAAACTCAATACCTGGCACCAACATGGTCAAAGGAGAGAACCATCTCCACAGGTTCTTCTCTAATCCTCAGTCCATGTACATTCATACCCTCTTACTCATCCCCACACAAAAAGTCATTAAATAAATTAAGAAAGGAAAATTAAAAATGATCAGAATAATCTACAAAAGTATAAATCTGACCAGGTTCCTTTTTGTTCAAATTATTGTAAAAGTAAAGTCCTCGGTACACTGTTTGATATTTATTATTCTTGCACATTTTCTCCCACCACACTGGCCTTTCTGTCCTTCTAGCATTAGTCTATCTATATTCCAGGACTTTGCAGTTGCTGCTTCCAATGCTCTGCCCCTCAAGATAATAGAGGTAGGAATAGACTATACCCTTATACTAACAGGATTTGCTTTCTTCTTGGACCCTCTATAGCAATCAAGCCATGTTTAAACTTTCATCCTTGGCTATCACCCATGCTGCCTTGGTGAATAAATTCTGGCTTTTTGGTGGCAATGAGCGGAGCCATAGATTTATTGAACGCTGTATAAAGAAGTTCCCAAGTTCCTGTGTCCTGGGGCCTGAGGGGAGCCCTGCATCCTGGACCCTAATGGACCAAACTGGAGAGATGCGAATGGGAGGCACCATGCCTGAGTATCGAGACCAAGGTCTTGTCTCCTTTGTTGTCTATTCACAAGACCAGATTATGAAGAAACGTGGCTTTCCTGTTTATTCTCACACAGACAAAAGCAATATTGCCATGCAAAAAATGAGTTACAAACTGCAGCATCTCCCCATGCCCAGTGCCTGGAACCAATGGAAGTGTGTGCCTGTATGAAGCTGGCCTTGAACACAAGATGGTGTTGCAGGGGGCCTGGGGATATAATTGGATGGCAGACAAAGAATAAAGGTGACCAAAAAGAGAGAATAAATGGAAACCAGATGCAAAGGAGTGGTGCTGTCTGTACTCTGGGGAAGCAGTGTGAATGGCTGACAGATTGCCATAGTTCATGCTCATCAGATCGCTCTTAGACTCCCTTAAGTTCATGATCTGAAGAAGGTCTATGTCCTTCTGTATTGAACTCTTCTAATTTAGTCACACTTCCTGGATATATATGACACTCCCTTATCAACTACACAAAGCTCCAAATGGTTCCTCTTGGAAGCCCTAGTACACAACTTGGAGACTTCTGCTAACCTTGCTAGTGATAATAAGATATTGTTTTCTGGCTTCTGTGCCTTATTCTTCTCTGTCTATGGCTTTTCCTTCAGTGATCAGCAAGTGTATTCTCATCAGGCCTTAAGAAAGTAGCCACTCCTTTGCTGGCAGCTTTATACATATTAAATACATTATACATGAATCATACAGTTTATCAGATTAAACAAAAATACGTCAAATTGCAAAGGAAGACAACAAGGAAAAGCCTAACTTTGATTTTCCAGTTCCATCTTAACTTCAAGAAAATAAGCAATATGGCTTTCAAAAACTTGATTTCCCAATCTACCGCAACCCTGTGAGAATAAATAGAGTATGTGTTTGGTTTCACAAGTTTTATGCTGAGGAGAGCAAGTGATAAGCTATGGAGAGTAAAATATGGATACATCCAGGAAGGAACTAATGGCAGAGAAGCCCAGTCAGAACATTGACTGTCACATATCTTCTTATGACATTACTTCTGGTGCCTTAACATATTAAGCACAGACAGTTTATGTCATGGAAAGGCATGTTGTTGATGGGAAGAGCAGGAGAGAGCTCCCAAGTTGCTAGGATAGTTCTTTGTCCCAGTAGCAACAGGGACAGCAGAGTGCTCTGTAATTAAAATGATATCCTTCCTTTTCATCTCTACCCTGGTGTTAATGTTATAGAAGTGGACATCCAGACCTATACCACCAAGCCCAAAGTAATGGCTGAGGTTTAATTTCTTGGGAAGTGAAGACATTGGAGGTTCATTTGAGAGCAGGGTTTCTCAGTTTTAGCACCATAGACATGTATCACTATATAACCCCATATTGTATTGTATGATCTGGGGCTAGGATGCTTGCCAGGTCCCTACTCATATGGTGTGAGTAGCATGTTCCACGACTCTTTTTTCTAGTCCCCCCACCATGTGTATGCACACATAGGTGTGTGCCTTCTATTGCACTCCACTCCCACCTTTTTGAGACTGTCTCTCATTAAATCTGGACCTTGTCAATTCAGCTAAATTGGTTGAGCAGAAAGCTCCCAGGATCCTCCTAATTCTTCTTCTCCAGCACTTTGATTACAGTACCCAACATTTTCAATGAGTCTTGAGGATCCAAACTCAGGTCTTCATGCTTACACAGCAAGCACTTCACCAACTGACTTATCTGCCTCTCTCCCATTACCCTTTGATAACTGGAAGAATTGCAGATATTAAGATCCCTTGGAGACCAAGTAGCCACTGTTTGGAAAACACTGGTTGTTAGTTGTGGTCCTCAAATTTGTGAATGCATCAGAAGCACATGGCATAGTAGCTAGGTGTTGGTGTACATCTGCAGCCCAAGATATTCAGGAGGCCGAGACAAGATAACTTAGACCTAGGAATTTGAGGTAAGTTTGGGCAAATGGAGAGCCTATGCCAAATTAAGAGAAGAAAATAGGGAGAGAATGAAGGAAGGGAGGGAGGAAAAAGGGAAGGATGGAAAACTTTTTATGAAAATCGGAATGTGGGGCTTCAAACCTATAACTTAATGATCATGGTAAGGGCCTTAGATTTTACATTTCTAAAGAGTTTTCCAGTGATTCTGATGCTGTCAGACTAGCAGCCAAGTTTTCAGAACCATTTGTTTAGAAAAATAATAAGCATTTCTTCCCCAGGACAACAGATGGGAACTCATATTACTCTCTGCCTTGTAAACTTTTCGACATTCTCCATTATAAGGGTGACTGAGTTCTGTATCACGCTGAAATAGTCATTTACATCTTTCCCATCTCTCTTTTTAAGCTTCTTTGTGTTAGTTTGTCTCTTTGGTTGGTCTTTCCCCACTTGTTATTCTTTTGTGTTAGGGCCTTGAACAGCTCACGTTGGCCACAAATGCACTGTAGTTGAGGATGATTTTACATTAATGATAATCTTGTCTCTACCTCCCAAGAGCTGAGATTGCAAGAGTGTACCACTAATTTTGGTTCTCCGAAGCTTGTCTTGCTCTGGAGGTTGCCAGGTCAGAGGCACAGTCTTAAACCTCTTGCTTTCCATTTACCTTGTACTATTCTCCATGTCAGGCACATATCATATCTTTAAAGCGTTCATCAATGTCAGTCATTAATTGTCAGTTTTCGTTCATTTCTCTTGGTCATGTGACTGATGGAAATTCCTGCTGTGCTCTTGCATTAATTTGATTGAAAGTCACAAAAAATGGATGCGACCAAACCAATATACTATTAATGTATATTCCAAACTCTTTTCTCTGACCTAAGGATATATCAATGTATTTCTGTGAGATTGGCATTCTATAGTCATTAAGTGATATGACTTCTGCAATTAAAACTAAATCTTTGAAGAAAATGACTGATAATATGGAAAGACATCCCATGCTCATAGACTTGTAGTATTAATATTGAGAGAATGATCCTTCTACCAAAGCAATTCACAGATTCAATGTAATCTCAATACAAATCTCCATAACATTCTTCAGAAATATAGTACCTAAAATTTGTAAGATCACATACTTTAAATGACTTTTAAAAGCTTGAGTTCATAAGATATCTTTATCTTATATCATAGATATGGCATTGTAGTATTTTACAGTACTATCTAAGCTGTGGCCCAGAGTGAAATTGCATTTAAACTGTGTTACTCTAGCATGAAAATCATTGCAAATATGTAAAATACCATTTTACATACCAACCACAATTCCCCCTCCCTCACATAACAATACAGATTTATGACTACGTAGATTGAAAAAAAAACACATTTGTACTGTAAGTCTGATTTTTCTATTCCAATAGTGATTGTATAGGGGACAATTGTTTTTTACCCCAGGTGACATTTGGCAATGCCTATAGACCTTTGGTTTGTTTAAGTCAGCGGAAGGTTGTGTAGAGGGAAGAATGTCACTTCAGGTATCTAGTAGTTAGGAATGGAGAACAAAGTTATACAACCCCATAGTGCACAGGACAGTATCTCATGACAAGAAATTGTTAATGCCAAATAAAATCCATAATTCAGAGGGTGAGAATGCTGCTCAAACAATTGCATAAATTAGCATGGTAATTCTTTTCTTGGAGAGGAAATGCACCATTTAAGCTTACTGAAACTGTTAAACTAACTTAAATTAGTTATGTTTACCAGGTTCATCACCAGTGAGCAGACTGAATATGCAGAATGCTATTTTTATTGTTTTGTTAATAATTTCCTAAATTTAAGAAAGTATTATTTAGGGGTTAGGGATTTAGCTCAGTGGTAGAGCACTTGCTTAGCAAGTGCAAGGACTGAGTTTGGTCCTCAGCTCCAGAAAAAAAGGCAAAATAACAAGAAACAACTATTTAAAGCCATTACCCTGATTTGTGAATTATATTCATGCCTTAGTTTTTGTATCATCATATATGTCTGTAGTTTACACCTAGAGCTATTGCATACATAACAGTGCCACATCACTGGCAGGCATTATGATGAACACACACACACACACACACACACACACACATTATGCTATTGGTCATGCATTATCAAATTGAACTCCTAAGATCTGGATGCACGTCTCAGAGCTTTATTTTGATGAGGGATAACATGAGGTGCAAGAAGCATAGATAAGGAACCAATATCTCCTAAGAAGAAAATAAGACTGTGTACCCATCTGTGTAAAAGCAGCTATTCTCTGAGCCCTAGATTTCATGCCTAAAGCTATCCCCCTTTTTCAGAATTGGCTTTGCTGTTTGTGTGTGGATGAAATGCAACCTTTATCTGCTGTTTACTAGACTTTATCTGCTGAATACTAGACATTCATTTTTAAATTAGTTGCTCCTCTATGCAACCCCATGCACCAGGCTTGGGGAAATGGAAACAAAAATTAAATGAAATAAAAAACCGTCCCATATTCATTAGCATTGTTTAAGTTGAATAATGCTCTGATTAGATCCGAAATTTGACTTTGTTTGGGAGTCTGCATTATTCTGAACTGATACTCAATTTCTTTGTTAGCAAATTACTTAATATAAAAATGAACACAATGACTAATCAATTTAAAAGACTTGTTTAGAGGATTAAATGACTAACTATGTATTATTCACCGAGCACATAACATGTTTAGAAGTATAAATTTTAAGATCTTATTAGGGGTTGGAGAGATATCTCTGTAAGTAAGAGTGCTTGTTTTGAAAACACATGTATATGGGAAGTTTGTCAGAGACAAATGAAAGCTGTTAGTTTGTCACAAAAATAACCCAAAGTTAACTACAATATAAAAATTTAGAGCATATTGATCTATTATTTATTTTTAAAAGATTCTTTTCTGTCTTTCTTTCTTTTTACCATTTTGGGTGTGTGTGTGCATGCTTGTTAAAGGTCAGAGGCATCAGAACCCATGGAGCTGGAGATATAGGTATTTGTGAGCCACCAACATGCGTGTTTGGAATCAAACTCAGGTCTTCTGCAAGAGCAGTAAGTGCTCTTAACTGCTGAGACATCTCTCAAGGTCCCAATATTAGTCTCTTTGGCTAAAAATCCATTAAAAATCCAAATGGGTGGTGTACTTTCAAGTAAAATGCACTTTTTGGGCACACTTAATTGGAAATCTCATAGTCTATGCTTCTTATATAAACTAATATTCCTGTCTGACCTCATAATTTTATTAAGCCAACATGTCCACATAAAATTTCTCAAAAAAGGTTGTGTGGTCCAGCAAGCTTTTAATTCCAGCTCACAGAAAGCAAGGACAGGCAGATCTTTGTGACTAAGGACAGCCTACTCTATAGAATGAATTCCAGACCAGTAAAGATTAAATAGTTAGACTCTGTCTGAAACAATCAGGCAAAAAAGATATTTCTAAAAATTTTAAAAGAGAAGAAAAATATAAGAAAAAGATAGCTCATTGGTATAGGACAACCTGGTTCTTATGCTGCTTAAAATGAGTTCCAGGACAAGCAGGGCTACACAGAGAAACCCTGTTTTGAAAAAGAAAACCAAAAAGCAAATGCCTTGAAGCTGGGGACATAGTCAGTAGAATACTCACCTAGCATGCATGAGGACAGGGTTAGTGTCTCAGCACCACATAAGCCAGATGTGGTGGCACAAGCCTACATACTAGCTCTAAGAAGGTTCAGAAGAAGGTTCAAGAGTTCAAGACCATCCCATCCTCTGATACACAATGAGTTCCAAGTCAGATTGTGCTACGTGATACCCTGTCTTAAAAACAAAAATAGCAGCCAGGTAGTGGTGTGGTGCACTCCTTTAATTCCAACACTTGGGAGGCAGAGGCATGTGGATCTCTGAGTTCAGAGTGAGCTCCAGGACAGCCAAGACTACACAGAGAAACCCTATCTCCAAAAAAGAAAAAGAAGAAAGAAGAAGAAGAAGAAGAAGAAGAAGAAGAAGAAGAAG
>LOEQ01003183.1:146355-161707 GCA_001685075.1 Bramus lutescens | reverse complement strand
TAGATAGATGATAGATACATACATACATACATAGATACATACATACATAGATACATAGATACAGTTAAATCCTCTAGTTGGTCTCAGTTGGGAGCGTTTCTTAGGAAGGTGAAATGAGGCCCTACAGATGCCTTTATGGGGACCATCCCCCAGAGAGTTCAATGAATCAATAAAGCCCAACTAGTTTATATGCATTCGTTTAGAAGACTAGTTTACATGCATCAGTTTAGAAGACCAGACTGCACATTGGCCACCTTTGGTCATCATTCAGTGATCTGAATGTTGGTATTCACATATATGCATTGACTGTCCTCTGACCCAGAGATTTCCTACGAATCTTCAACAATGGTTGAGAAAAACATCCAAGATAAAACCTGTACTGAGCAACCTTGGAGAAATAACCAGTTAGCAAGCTCTTCTGTGCACCTTCCTCAACTTGCCTTCTATAGACACAACTCTATGGATTATATGGAAGAAGCAATGTTATAATCTTTCTTTTACAAGTAAAGAGGAAGTAAGAGAGCCCTCTCAGGACACAGGGAATGCATGTTAATCTCATGGTTGGGGCGTTTGAATGTATTTTCTCTGTTTTTTTTGCTGCTTTAGATAGTTCAGCACCTTATGATTGTTCCCTGCCAGAGAGCCCCTGGGATGATACCATGCATAACTCCATGGAAGGACTTCTCATTGCAAACACACTGTCCAGAACTGGCTGTCACTCTTGTTCAGGGAGCAAGGTAAGCTTCAATATGACCACCCACTTTTAGTGAAAAGTCCAGCTCTCACAAAAGTAGTATTATCAGGACCACTGTGAGTCATTTAAGCACAGAGTTCAAGGGCCTGAACCCTTTGCTAAGACAGAGTTAGATCTGTCTTGCAAACATTGAAATTTTGTCTCTGGAGAGCTGAATGGTGCTCATGAAATATCAGTGTCCTGCTTCCTACTAATCCTAGAGAAACAGTAGAGATGAGGTGCTGGCTGGTCAGGTAATAATTTGATTTTATTTTCTATATGCTGATCTCTCACTGGAACTTAAAAAATATAAATTAAAATGATGTGTCTTTAGACTAAAGAAAGGACTATAACTTAAGAGAAAAAGAGCTAATATCCACTTTAATGAATCCCACCCAAATCCCATAATCTCCTGTAGAAACCCATAATATTTTGATATTATTTGTTATATATTGATTTATCATCGAAGACTTATTTTTGGATATTTATTTATTTTTGTTTATATGGATAGTTTGCCTGTGTGTATGTCTGTACACCACATATGTCCAGTGCTGGTCAAGACAAGAGAAATTCATAGACCCAATTGGAACTGAAGTTACGGATGACTATGAGCTGGCATGCATGTGATGGGCTTTTCCCTTAGGTTATTTGTAAGAGTGCTCAGTAATCTTAAACACTGACTCATCTCTCTAATTCCAACTTTGTTTTGGAGATTAAAAGAGTAAGGTAAAATGATTAATTCTTAATCTTAAAAGGATTATAAATGAATAAACAAAAGACTTGACCTTCATTTTAAGGAACCAGCATGGGTCCAAACTAGACCCTTTGAATGTGGGTGACAGTTGTGTGACTGGACAGACTGAGTGGCCACTGGCAGTGGCACCGGGATTTATCCCTACTGCTTGTACTGGCTTTTTGGAACCTATTCTCTTTGGATGGATACCTTGCTCAGCCTAGATTTAGTAAGGAGGGCCTTGGACCTTCCCTAAAGCAATGTGCCTTACCCTCTCTGAGGAGTGGATGGGGTGGTTGGGTCAGGGGGTAAATGGAGGTCTGGGAGGAGGGGAAGGAGTGGGAATTGGGATTGGTATGTAAAATAAAATAAAGATAGTATGTTTTCTTTTTATAAATAAATAAGAAATAAAGCCCCATGAAGGAAGAATGTAGAATAAACATAATAATTTGGGAGACCATAGGGGTGGCCTGGCCCTACAGATAGTACAGGGCACCAGGCTATTAAGTCCATACATCCTCAGCCTCCTGGGTGGAAAACAGGTGTATATGTACTCCATGGAGCAGACAACCCTGTGGTTTTAATATTCCTGTTTTCCCTAGTGCTTATCTGAGAGCACAAGGACCTCGTGCCCTCTACAAAGAAGAAATGGAGACTGAGTCATAAAGATCAGGGCCTTCAACCCTTGAGGTGCCGTGCCACATGCAAGCTGTACATGTGTTGTCTCCACTGAGGTGCTCGCCAGCCCAGAGAATTATAATTTGTTCTTTATAATGTGTCAATCTGTAAAGCAAATTGCTTTGTAAAGTCAGATACATTAAATATCCCTATTTTTCCTAGTTGACTCAGAAAAAATACAACCATGCTTGTATGTTCACATGTTACACACAAACCAATTCCATATTATATGTTGTAGCATCTAATATATTCAGAAGTGATTGTTCTGTTAAGTCTTGCATGCAGCTCTCAAGAGCTAGCCTTGTCAGGTGAGTAGCTGTAATGGGAAAAAGATGAACAATAAGAAGCTGTTGTTGTTAGAGGACAGATACATCTCTATGAACTTGGTATTCTAAAAAAGAGATTTTAGAGTCTTGTATTTACATTAGAAAAGATTCAAACAAAAGGTTCAAACATAGATTTTTCTCTTAAACAATTCATGAACTTAAATATAGCTCACGATCTCTGAACTTTCAACTTTTGATGATGTATGTGTTTCAATAGAGATGGCAACCCTAAGCAAAAGAAAGAATGTGCTCACACTGAAATACATATATAAAAGAAAATATTAAACAGAAAGAAAAAATTAAAAGGAATACATAAAACAGTCATATTGGTTACTGGGGTTCACATAAAGAAACACTGAGCTGAGAGTGTAGAAAGGAAATTTGGGGAATGAGATTTCCAGACCTCAGCACTCATCTACACCTGATGCCCTACACATTGCTACAAACTTTTTTTCAGATCACAAGAAGGACAAAAGTTCCATTTTAATACCTAGTGATGCTGATAATGATGGTGGTGGTGATGATGATGATGATGATGGTGACATAGCTACCAATCATGTCCCTCTGTTAGACATCGATGTTTTGCTCACTTAAAAATACATTTCTCATTTAATTTAGATAGCAACACCTCAACACTGAACACACTACCATCTTTATTTTGTAGTTGTAGAAAATCTGGCTTGGGAGAGTTGGGCTAGGACCAGTGGTTCTTGAGCTGCAAGTTAAGGCTGGAATGCAATTCTCTCCCAAACCAAAGTTCTCTTCCTTGTGCTGCCGCATACCCTACCCTTCTTGCTGTAATTATCTCTGTCTTAGGAGAAGCCCTCGCTGTTTCCAGTCATCTCAACGGATGTTCTGCACGTGTCTCTCACTGAGTTCACTGGGGAAAACCCTGAGATTGAGGTGATCTAGCTAAGACAATACTCATTATGAATTGCAACTTGATTTGAGTTTAGTTTAAACCATTGAACTTGATAATCATTTTGTCTGGGATCAAAGTTTGGCTTGCACATTAATTTATTTTTCAACAATATTATAATATTCAGTCACTGCTGTTATGTAATCAAAGAAAAAGTATCTGATATTTAAATTTGCTGAGAAATCAAGGAAAATATCTGCAAACATACCCACGGGGTAGTTCATGGCACATTCACAAATTGAGTATGCCAAAGCTTGAGGATTGGAAAAGATAATATAATTGATATATTACTTTCACAAACATCACATTGGACAATCCATTAAATTTTCAAGACGGTGCTGGACTTGAGTTCTGTCACCAGCACCCACATCAAGTGGTTCATAACCACCTTAATCTCCAGCTCCAGAGGAACTGAAGTTTCTGAATTCCATGAGTACTTGCACACACATGCACTTCTCCACACACAGACATAAAAATACACATATAAAAATAAGTATTGAGTACTATTAAATTTCAAAATATTAGTTTACAAATATATAAGACTTAAATATTGGGGTGGTGAACTTTGACAATGCTTCTTTAAACTGTTTAAATTCCTCTAGATGCTGATATAAAATATTCAATCATTAATGGATATAATGAAGCACACCTTTAATCACAGAACATAGGAGGCAGAAGGATGCTGATTCCTAGGAGTCTGAGGTCAGCTGGATCTTCATGAGTTCCAGGTCATCCACAAGTCCATAGTGAGACCTTGCACATTTCTAATATTGTGATTTCTATTGTTACCATGTTTATGACATATGTGTGTAGGTGCATGCATGCTGTGGCACTTATGCGATTGACAGAGGATAATTTCCATGTGTTACTACCCCCTCTCTTTCACTGTGGAATCTGAGGATTGTACTCAAGTCGTCTGTCTTAAGAGATGCACGTTTACCCAGTGCACCATCTTACTGGCCCTAGACATTAAGAATCTTTGGAATCCATGTGTTTTTAAATAATGAAATAATTCCTGGCAGTGGCACAAAGACATTTTAATATTTTGGCAATCTCTCTACATTAACTTTACTACAGGGCATCTCCTGATTCCCAAAGAAGACTGATGAAGAACAGGACAGAGGCAACAGAGTTCATTCTCCTAGGACTAACCAATGCCCCAGAACTGCAAATCCCATTGTTTATTATAATCAGCCTTATCTATTTCATCAATGTGGTTGGAAACTTGGGGATGAATGTGCTGATTCTCTGGGACTCTCGCCTCCACACTCCCATGTACTGTTTCCTTGCCAACCTGTCCCTGGTGGATATCATTTACTCCTCAGCTGTCCCTCCAACAGTTGTTGCTGGACTTCTTATAGGAAAGAAAATTGTTTCTTACAATGCTTGTGTTGCTCAGATGTTCATATTTGCAGCCTTTGTCACCACAGAAGATTTCCTTTTGGCTGCAATGGCCATTGATCGTTATGCCGCAGTGTGCAAACCCCTGCACTACACCACCACAATGACTCCAACTCTGTGTGCATGTCTGACTGTAGCCTGCTATGTTGGTGGTTTTCTGAATTCCTCCATCCACACTGGGGACACGTTCAGACTCTCCTTCTGTGGGTCCAATGTGGTCCATCACTTTTTCTGTGACGTTCCAGCAGTCATGGTTCTCTCCTGCTCTGATAGACGTGTCAGCGAGATGGTGCTTGTTTATGGGGCAAGCTTTGTTATCTGTTCTGCACTCCTCCTGATCTTAGTATCCTACACATTCATCTTCATCACCATCTTCAAGATGCGCNACCACCACAATGACTCCAACTCTGTGTGCATGTCTGACTGTAGCCTGCTATGTTGGTGGTTTTCTGAATTCCTCCATCCACACTGGGGACACGTTCAGACTCTCCTTCTGTGGGTCCAATGTGGTCCATCACTTTTTCTGTGACGTTCCAGCAGTCATGGTTCTCTCCTGCTCTGATAGACGTGTCAGCGAGATGGTGCTTGTTTATGGGGCAAGCTTTGTTATCTGTTCTGCACTCCTCCTGATCTTAGTATCCTACACATTCATCTTCATCACCATCTTCAAGATGCGCACAACTGCAGGATACTAGAAGGCTATGTCCACCTGTGTTTCTCACTTTACTGCTGTCGCCATTTTCTATGGGACACTTATTTTCATGTACTTGCAGCCCAGCTCCAGCCACTCCATGGACACTGACAAGACTGTGTCTGTGTTCTACACCACGGTCATCCCCATGCTAAACCCTGTAGTCTACAGCCTGAGGAACAAAGAGGTGAAAAGTGCATTCAAGAAAGTTGTGGAGAAGACAAAATATTCCCTAGGCTTTTGAGCTTAGTGTTTAATGGTGTGCTGTGATGCAGCTTCAGGGCTCTCAGGTCTTCTCCAGATATCTAGTGACATATCCAGTCTACCCTGATATTATTAGAATACCCTTCTCCTTTCAAATGTTCATAACTTAGAAAAGGGAAGCAATGATGTAAATGTAATACCTGCTTTAGGATGGCTAAAAGGAATTTTAATATATGTGGACTATATTTTTCTAAACACTCATAGATCATAGTGTTTATTTATCATTTCTATTTGNCAGCCCAGCTCCAGCCACTCCATGGACACTGACAAGACTGTGTCTGTGTTCTACACCACGGTCATCCCCATGCTAAACCCTGTAGTCTACAGCCTGAGGAACAAAGAGGTGAAAAGTGCATTCAAGAAAGTTGTGGAGAAGACAAAATATTCCCTAGGCTTTTGAGCTTAGTGTTTAATGGTGTGCTGTGATGCAGCTTCAGGGCTCTCAGGTCTTCTCCAGATATCTAGTGACATATCCAGTCTACCCTGATATTATTAGAATACCCTTCTCCTTTCAAATGTTCATAACTTAGAAAAGGGAAGCAATGATGTAAATGTAATACCTGCTTTAGGATGGCTAAAAGGAATTTTAATATATGTGGACTATATTTTTCTAAACACTCATAGATCATAGTGTTTATTTATCATTTCTATTTGTCACTGCTAACATGCTTATAAAACAAGAGGCAAAGAAAAGCCCATGAGAAGAAGTGCCTGCTGTGACCCACATGGGCACACACGCATAGGTGTAGAAACATAACTATAGTAGAATGGCATCCTGCAAGTGTTCTCTTTCCCATGTGTGTTCATCCATGCTCTGCATGCATATACATTTAATGTTCATATGTGTATGAGTGCATGTGTGTTCAATTGTGTGTGTGTGTGTGTAGAAGCTTACAGTTGACACTGCGAGTCTTTATCAGTGGCTGTCTGTCTACCTTATTGATTGAGAATCTTTCAGTTAAACTGAGATCTCTTCCATCAACTAGTCTAGATAGCTAGTTTCCTCTGGTAATTCCCTGTTTCCACCTTACACTGCAATTATAGATGGCCCTCACTCCCTGTTAGCATTTATGTGAGTTCTGAGAATCTAAACTCTGGTCTTCATGTTAGCATGACATTTGTTTTATCAGCTGGGTCACTTCACTGTTTCACTGTTTCCAAAAACAATTTAAAATGGTTCTTGTGAAAAGAGAATACTATTTTATCGTTGTTTCTGTTTAATTGAGGTATGACTTCAAGTACTACTAGTGATGTAGAAATATACTCCTATTCTTGGTATATTTTATTGAGAGATAAAATATCTTAAATGAACTAATATTCCTGTATGTCTAGGACATTTTTCAGAAGCTTAATTTTGCATTCTACATTTCAAAGGGAAAATATGTAGAATATAATGAAAGTGTACCGAAAATAAAGGCATTGTTAATTTATTGTCCATGATTATCCATATTTTCACTGCTTAAAAAAAAAGGGCCCTGGCGCATTCATGTTTCCCATGATTTCCCTCTGCACGGTCTTCTGAATGCTAGTGATGCTCATTTATCCTAATATAGTTGTACCATCTCTTGTCACTCATACAATCTGTCCCCTCACTCCACTCACACTGATCTCCTTAATGTTCTTCTCAACTACAAGAATATCTCCACCTCAGGATGCTTGAATTTGTTGCTTCCTTGGATGGACGTTTCCTTGACTACATTCAGGTCTCTCCGAAAAGAGATTGAGAGTCTGTATCCTTTATAAGACAGTCACTTTCCTTCCTCTTTACACTGTCCCTCTACGCTGCCTTGTTTTCACAGTGCTCATTAGCACCTCAGCTGCAATATAAATCTAAACAAGAGGATTAGCTTGATCTGTTTTAATTACACGCTATTTCATGGTTCCCGAATTGAGTTTTGACCTACTATAGATACTCCATACATAATTGCTAAATTAATTAATAAATTAAAGCAGTTGAGGTCAGCTATATCATGAAATGTTCAGACCACTGATGAAGCGGGCTAACCATGGATTAAACCTAATAAACAGATTTTAGTGTATGTAGA
The DNA here is from genome assembly GCA_001685075.1 of Bramus lutescens. Taxonomy (NCBI): domain Eukaryota; kingdom Metazoa; phylum Chordata; class Mammalia; order Rodentia; family Cricetidae; genus Bramus; species Bramus lutescens. The sequence continues at coordinate 153,917 of LOEQ01003183.1, read as the reverse complement.
CATGTAGTGGCACAGACTATTTTCAGAGTGTTTCAGACATTTTCATAATCTTTATTCTCACACTGTAATTGCAGGCTCCATTTGTGGGCTACTTGAATTATTTTCTAAAACTCCCATTTCAAGTGAACCATCTCTCTTTTTTTGACTATTAAAAGAGGAATCTTAGATTATTTCTGTCTTCCACTTGTAAAAAAAAACAGCGATTGATTATTCAGAATGGTTGTGCTGCAGTCATGTGATCTTTATAGGGAAAGATTTTATGAACTGAATACATGCAAAGGTCTCTAGTTTAGTGTGCATATTTATATGTGTACCCACAAAGTTATACTTATTTTTGTATCTCACAATCCTGATGATGTTAAGCTAAAGATAAACTTATGTTAATATCTGGCTCTAACCCAGCAGCACACTGAATCCATCTATTCCCATTTGTAACGTCCTCTTCTGGTTTCTTGGAAACATGAGAGTCGTCCTCGCCTGTTCATGGATTTATTCACTCACCTTCACTAAACTAATAAAGAAATTCCATAATTGTTCATTGGCATATTAATGAGAAAGGGATTATGGAATAAAAATGTCACATTGGATAGGAAGTAGAGGACTTTTGCTGTCAGTGGAACAATTCCCTTTTTGTATTATTTCCTGCTAGCTTGCTAAGGTGGGGGTGTTCTCTAATCTTGAAATGTTGTAAGGATTTTTAGCTAATTTAGCTTAAATTTTGAGCAACAAAAGTTAAGCTATAAGATCAAATTATCTTAAAATATATACAATTTCATTTTGTCAGTATTATATAGTTGTTTCAATTTAGTTTTCCTGACTGTTGTTCTGGCCAGACCTTCTGATACATTTCTGCAAAGTTAATGAAAACGAAATATCTTCTTTGAGCTTGATATTACATGAGAGGTTTCTGTACTTCCCCTCTTGAGTGTCACATATGTTATGAATTTCATGTTTAGCCCTAGCTATATAAAAGAAAACTTTGACAAGTGCTTAGTAAATTTAGCAAAACATTTGTTTTTATTTTCTTTACATTATAATAATTTGTCTTATTATGTGGTTGACTTTCATGTAGGGAAGTACCTTTTCATTCCTGGAATGTCATAGTAACAATAATAGTTTGTAACATGTTTAAACTATTCACACACACACACACACTATCAAGAAAATATTGTCTGTAATTTTCTTTCTTTGATGTTTTGTCCAGCATTGGTTTCAAGAAATGTTGACTTGACAGAATAGGCTACAAAGTATTTCCTAGTATTGCCTGTGATCATAAAAGAAAAACCCAAAACTTTAGGAAAATACAGTCAGGCTATCTTTGTTTACAGTCGTAAACCAGTGGAAATAGCTGAGCAAGGTGGTGCCTGTCTGTAATTCCAGCACTGAGAAGGCTAAGGGTGGTCTGGGTAATAGGGAGGACCTGTCACAAATCATAAGGAAACAAAACAATCATAATTAGACCAGTTGTGTTGATTAACTGAAGGGTACCAACAGCTTTTAATATAATATAAATGAACATTAGAAAAGGTTCTATGACCAATAAGGCAAAAGTGTAAGTGGACCTCAAGTGTAAAAATCTAAGTAAAAAGGGATGAAAAGAAGTGATTACAATTCCCAAGGGTCTGGTTAAAGCCGGTGTCACAAAGATAAATTATATGGACACAAAGGGTTTGATGTTTTGAAGGTCTACTATATGAGAGAATAGCAGAGTCTGCAAGCTTTTAAATAATTAATGAAGGATGATAATGGGTGTAGTAACATGTTTATACCTTTGACCAAATTGTGAGGGATATATACTAAATCATTTATTTATTGATGTTTATAAATTATACATTAACTTGAGAACAAAGGAAATAATGGGTGATAAAACTGTATGGTACATTTAAACCATGTATCTTAGATTCAGCAAGAGTTTAATTGCTTTTTCCTTATAAAGGTGAAACAAGGACCTACAGGTACCCTCGAGGGGAGCATCTCCAGAGAGCTCAGTGTCTCCATAATGCCTGGCTAGCTCATGAGCACTGCCCTTTGCGGTTAATCCTGGTGATCTACGTTATAGGAGCCAGATGGCAAGCTGACCATTTTGGTTATCATTCAGTCATCTGAATGTTGATATTTCCTTCCACACACTGCTTTTCTATTGAACTGGAGATTTCCTTGGAATCTTCAAATGTGGTTGAGAAAAACATCCAAGATAAAACCTATTCTGAACAAACTGGGAGAAATGACCAGTTAGCAAGCTCTTCTGTGCACCTTCCTCAACTTGCCTTCTGTAGACACAACTCTATGGATTATATGGAAGAAGCAATGTTATAATCTTTCTTTTACAAGTAAAGAGGAAGTAAGAGAGCTCTCTCCGGACACAGGGAATGCATGCTAATCTTATGGCTGGGACGTTTGAGTGTTTTTTCTCTGTTTATGCACAACTCCATGGAAGGATTTCTCATTGCAAACACACTGTCCAGAACTGACTGTCACTCTTGTTCAAGGAGCAAGGTAAGCTGCTATATAACCATCTACTTTCAGTGAAAAGACCAGCTCACACAAAAGTAGTATTAGCAGGACCACTGTGAATCATTTGAGCACAGAGTTCAAGGGCCTGAACCCTTTTCTGAGACACAGAGTCAGATCTGTCTTGCAAACATTGAAATTTTGTCTCTGGAGAGCTGAATGGTACTTATAAAATATCAGTGTCCTGCTTTCTAATAACCCTAGAGAAACAGTAGAGATGAGGTGCTGACTGGTAAGGTAATAATTTGATTTTATTTGCTATATGCTCATCTATCACTCAAACTTAAAAAATAAAAGTTAAAATGGTGTGTCTTTAGACTAAAGAAAGGACTATAACTTAAGAGTAAAAGAGCTAATATTCATTTTAGTGAATCCCACCCAAATCCCATAATTTTAAATTTAACCCAAGACATTTATCCATGCACTATACCTTTGAGTAAAACAATTTTTGTAAATATTTAACTACTTAAATAAGGAATCACTACTCTTGAAACTAGTTGTAAAAAACTAGAATATCACTAAATTTCATAAGCAATGAATGGTAAATCAAAAGTGGTAATATGTTTTATTCTCATACAAGCACAATTATATACACATGAAATCACACATATACTTCTTCATTAGGCTCTTGTGGCATTTTGTAACACCTAGCATGTATATGTGGTTGTAGGTTGTAGATGTTAAGGTATGCAGAAAGTCCTATTTGCTAGGCTTGTCAAGTGAGCTTCTGGAAGGGTTAGAAGAAACCTAAGAAGAAGTAGTAGTTGGTAGTGGAGAGATGCTTGTCTAAGGGCTTAAAATTCCAATAAAATATTTTAAAGATATTATGTTTATATTAGAAAATATTCCATCAAAAACTTCAAAAATAAATTTTTAACTAAAATAAGTTATGATTCTAGATATAATGCACAAACTATGAACTTTCAACTTTTGGAGAAGTTTGTACCTTTAATCACATCATGGCATCCTAAGCAAAAGGAGGAAAATTTACTAAAGCTGAAATAGAGATATGTAAAAAATATTAAACAAAAGAGTGGCTCATATGGATTACATAAAAAAGTCAATCCAATAAGCAGAGCATTAGTGACTGGCGTTCACGTAAGACCCACTGGATTGTGGATAAAAAAGGATGTTGGGGAATGAGATTTCCATTGATCGACACTTGATACCTTGTATGTGTCCAGAAACTTTCTCAGATCTCAAGAAGACCAGAGTTCCATTCTAATACCTAGTGATGATGATGATGATGACGATGATGACAATGATGACGATGATGATGATGACGATGATGATGGTGACAACGATGACCATGATGACAATGATGACTGCATAGCTAGGAATCATGCAGCTCTGCTAGATATTAGTTTTTTGTTCATTTAAAAAATAAACTTTCTCATTCAACTTAGAAAACAATGCCTTAACACTGAACACATTGTCACCATCATTTTGTAGATACAGAAGTTCTGGCTTTGGAGACAGGGTCAGCCAATTGTTCTTTGGCTTCAAAAGTAAGTCTGGCATGCAATTCTCTCCTAAACCAAGTTTTCTACCTGATGCTACCTGGTACCTTTCTCTCCTTTATTATAATTATCAATGTGCTTATAGAAGCCCCTTCTGCCCTGATCATCTTACTAGATCTTTTATGTGTATATCTCTCAATTAGTTAGTTTACTGGAAAAAGCTTTAAGATTGATTAATACTTGGGCATTTGGTGTTCTGAAATCTAAGATAAGTAGCCACTGTTCAGATTTGCTCAGAAATATGGGAGTAATGTGTAGAGGTGTCCAGAGAGCAGTCCTTAACACATTTCACACAAAAGTCTGTAAATGTATAGGGATGGGAAATGGTGATCTTGCTAATCTACAATCTTCAGAAATGTTATGTTGGGTAATCATTGACTTTTCAAAGTATCAGCACACAAATATATAAGACTTAAAACAGAAATGATGGCCTCTAAAAATATTTCATTCAATTGATCTAAGTCCTTTTGGCAGAAATTTCTCATTTACCTTATGCTTTAATTATAGAGAGTCTTCCATTTTGGGGGTGGAGTGTGCGTGTGTGTGTGTGTGTGTGTGTGTATGAGGTATGTGAGTATGTGTTTCTCAGTCAGTGTGTGGATGCCAGTGGACATCTTTTGAGGCTTGGATCTTTGTTTTCACATTGTAAGACCTGAGAAGACCTGAGAATTGAATTTAGACTATCAGACTTCATGGCAAGCACTTTAATTCAGTAACTCATCTCATTGGCCCTAGTTATAAAAAAGTTTGAAACACATGTTCTTGTTATAATGAAATAAACCATGACGTTGGTATCAAGATACATCAATTGCTTTGTAATATCCTTTGTACTTAATAAACTCTCCTTACTTCTCTTTGCTACAGGGAGTCTCCTGCTTCCCAAATAACACTGATGGAGAACAGGACAGAAGTTACAGAGTTCATCCTTCTAGGACTAACCAATGCCCCAGAATTGCAGGCTCCTCTCTTTATCATGTTCACTCTCATCTACTTCATTAACATGGTTGGAAACTTGGGGATGATTGTGCTGATTCTCTGGGACTCTCGACTCCACACTCCCATGTATATTTTTCTTGGTAACTTGTCGCTGGTGGACATCTTTTACTCCTCAGCCGTCACTCCAATTGTTGTTGCTGGACTTCTTGTAGAAAGCCAAGTCATTTCCTACAGTGCTTGTGCTACTCAGATGTTCTTGTTTGTAGTCTTTGCTACGACAGAGAATTTTCTCTTGGCTGCAATGGCCTTTGATCGTTATGCCGCAGTGTGCAAACCACTCCACTATACCACCACAATGACTCCAACTCTGTGTGCATGTCTGACTGTAGCCTGCTATGTTGGTGGTTTTCTGAATTCCTCCATCCACACTGGGGACACGTTCAGACTCTCCTTCTGTGGGTCCAATGTGGTCCATCACTTTTTCTGTGACGTTCCAGCAGTCATGGTTCTCTCCTGCTCTGATAGACGTGTCAGCGAGATGGTGCTTGTTTATGGGGCAAGCTTTGTTATCTGTTCTGCACTCCTCCTGATCTTAGTATCCTACACATTCATCTTCATCACCATCTTCAAGATGCGCNCAGCCCAGCTCCAGCCACTCCATGGACACTGACAAGACTGTGTCTGTGTTCTACACCACGGTCATCCCCATGCTAAACCCTGTAGTCTACAGCCTGAGGAACAAAGAGGTGAAAAGTGCATTCAAGAAAGTTGTGGAGAAGACAAAATATTCCCTAGGCTTTTGAGCTTAGTGTTTAATGGTGTGCTGTGATGCAGCTTCAGGGCTCTCAGGTCTTCTCCAGATATCTAGTGACATATCCAGTCTACCCTGATATTATTAGAATACCCTTCTCCTTTCAAATGTTCATAACTTAGAAAAGGGAAGCAATGATGTAAATGTAATACCTGCTTTAGGATGGCTAAAAGGAATTTTAATATATGTGGACTATATTTTTCTAAACACTCATAGATCATAGTGTTTATTTATCATTTCTATTTGCCACTGCTAACATACTTATAAAAGAAGAGACAAAGAAAAGCCCATGAGAAGAAGCGTCTGCCTGTGACCTACATGGGCACCCACTACAGGAACAGAAAAGTATCCATACATAAATGAAACACTCATTTTTGGATGTTTTTGTTTCTTTTTTTTGCATCTCCATCTTGTGTGTATGTTTTTATGTATGCATGTTTGCATATCTGTGGGCATATTGTGGATGATAGTACACATGTGGAGACCAGAGAATGGGTTTCTTTCTCAATGGTTCTCCACATAATTCATTGTGGCAGGCAAATGAACACAGACCTGGCAGAATAGTCAGTCTAGTTAGTAACCTTTCTCTGGAATCCTACTTCTATGTTCTGAGTGCTGGTATTGCAGATGTTTCCCTATGGTATCAGTCATTATTTCAATATGGCAATAATTATTCTCATTTTGGGTCAATTATTGTGTTTCTAGCTTATTTGAAATTTTATTAAGCAATAAGCATCTTGAAAATTCTAAATGTTCTTTGAACATCCTTAAAGCAGATATTTCAAATTTCTTGTCTGGTATCTTAGGCATCTCACCCTACTTATAAGTCACTAATACTTTATTTTGTGTACCTGTTGATATATGTTGATTGTCCCTTGATTGTCCTTGACTCTACAGTCATCTTTTGCTTTCTGTGTATTTGAAGAGGCAGACACTTATTTTAATCTTTACAAAAAGTACTTATCTAACAGTGTACTTCAAGAGCAAGCCTATCTGGGGATCTGAACAATCTGGTGTAGACTTTGCACCTTGGGCTCCACAGTGACTATTGCAGCACCCTGATGCTGTCATAGTTTGGAATCGGTGATGTAATGGATTAATTTAGGGTCTGGTCATCTCTGAGACAGAGAACCCAAAGGTGTTTCTCTCCCTTAATCTGTTTTGTTTCACAGAGGTCAGCATTCAGAGATGGGTTTGAAGCTTCTCCCCAGATGCCTAAGACAGGAAATTGCATGATTAGAATGCTTTTTTCTGTTAATGGATAAGTGTGGGTAAATGAAGGAGTTTTTGCCTAGGGCAGATGCAATCATCTGTCCTGTTGCAGAGGCACAGGTTTTATTAAAATTAATAAAAGGAAGTGGATTGTAGGGGCTGGATTATACAGGCCCATATTCCTACATTGTATGGCAGTGAGAATTCTGTGTGACCTGCAAGGCACAATTTGCAACTCCCACACAGAAGGTGGTCACCTAGCCTTTTGATAGTGAGACAACCTGATGTCATCCTAAGCAAGTGGTTAGCATATGCTAATGTCGTTCTGTTCCTTGTATTGTAATTTAGGAGGTCACCTGGGGAAGAGGTGTTTTTCAGTCTATGTGACAAAGTGAACATGGGCATGGACTTGACAACAAGCACAGCTATGGACGATCTAGATCATTGCCCCTACTACCTAGGAAACAGAATGCTAATGAATTCCCCCTCACTTTATCTTTTCATATAAAAGCTGTTTGGATAATAAATGTGGGTAAACTTCAGGATTTGAATGAACCCTGAGACTCCCTCCT
>LOEQ01003183.1:135472-146157 GCA_001685075.1 Bramus lutescens | reverse complement strand
TGGGCAAGGGCTCGCGGCTGCTCTGAGAGATTTTTAAACATTTTTAAAAGTATGGATAAGAAACTCTAATTTTTTCAGAAGTAATTTCACACACTTCTGGCTTCCCTCTTGTTACTGCAGCAGGAAACCGGGAAGGGGAGAAATGTAAACAGATCTTAATAAAAATATTTACAGCATACAGAGGGAAATTCCACATCAGGCAATAAAGAAAAATATATTCTAGACAATCACAGATTCTTTCTAGTCATGGTCAGCTGTTTTCAGAGGGCCAAGAAAATGCTGTATGAAAAGCTGAGAGGGCATACATAATCAGGATCTCAGATGTGCACAGTCATCTTCCTGGGCACACATCTGTGGGGATACTGGATACTTCTGAATCTCAAGACAGACAGAATTTTGCTTTCCTATTTTTTTTTAATGAAAATCAAGGTTCAGAGTACATCCTCAGTCTAAAGATTTCTGTAAAACATTTACCAAAACACTGTGAATGCTACCATTTCAGAAAAGATCTGCTGCTTGCTATTTGTTCTGAGGAGGCTTTCTGTGTGGATGCATATTTATAGGTAAGGATTTATCATAGAAGAATGGTGATTCCCTGTCCTTTCTCTCATACAAGGTGCGAAAAATCAAATGTTGGTTTTGTTAAGGAAATATTGATCTTTCTTGTAGGTGCCTATACAGTGAAAAGGGGCAGTTTATTCTACTTGAAAAGTGCATATACCTACTAATATGTACCATAGGGAAAATCTTTAATTTGTATTTTGAGATTATAATTTGATTACACGATTTTTTCTTTTCCTCCCTCCAAACTTCTATATACACCTCCCTGCTCTCTTTCAAATTCATGGCCTCTTTTTGAACTAATTTTTATTGTATGTAAATATTCTATACATATATATTTCTAAATATGACTAACCTGCTCTCTAAAATTGTAGCTGTACATATATTTTAGGACTGATTTGATACTGAACAATGAATTGGTGTGCTCTTCCTTGGGGAAGGCAACCTCTTCATTTCCCGGATTTTGTCCCTGGACTGTAGTTCTTTGTGTAGTTTGAGGCTTTATGGACTTTCTCTATCCAGTTTGGCGTGTTTGTTGATGTCAAAATTCTTGAAAGATCTATGGCAGGTTTCCAATCCAAACAGATAAGAACTATGGAGATATTATGAAAGCTGGGCAGTACATTTGGTTAGCAATATTTGCAAAGAGGTTTTATGATCCACCAACTTTTACTCAGTTCCAATGGTATAGGGATGTTGGGCATATGATAATGTCTTTAGTTCTTTTTCATTGGATATTTACCAGGAGAATAAAATGTCTCAGACAAATCTAAGAAGGAATATGATGAGAAATATGAAGAACATAAGATCCTTTCACCACTAATCAATGTTATCTAAAAAAGAAAGCTAACCTAAAAGATTTGATCTATATTGTTCATGTGATGAGCTATTTCTAAAATTTTGATTTTGATCTTTATTTTTTGTATTCTTCCATATTCTGATGATTAATGCATGTGAAATGTACATGAACTCATACATACTTAACCAAAGTCTGTGTACTAATTATTTGATGTTTCATCCTTTTAATTTAATACTCTTCTACATCTACATATGTACAATAATTTTTATATTAATAGTTACTTAGAGTAGTGACAGACCATGAGCTTATGATTATACAATCTCACCATAGTTTGGATATAATCACTGCATTTTTTTCTATTCCTTAAAGGTTTTATTCTTTGGATTCACTTTTTCTGACTAGTTCTACCTAGATATATTTTCAATAAAGTGAAATCTCTGACTGAAGACCTTAAAGACCGCAATGAACGTCATCCATTAACAATGCTAAGATTTCCCATTTCTGTAGCCTCTTTAGACTGCAATCAGCTACTTTAACTGGACATCACACTTGCGTTGTCTTTGCACATCATTATTTGTTATTTGTGTGTGTGTGTGTGTGTGCTTCCACCTTTCTCAAACATTCTCATGCTATCCAGTTTGCTGACATTATAACAATACCTATGATTTTATACCAAATTTACTTTGCTTTTTGTGTTTGTGACACTCTCAGAAAAATGTTTCTAGAGGAAAAGTCAGTTGCCTATAGGAATATTAGACCCCTACTATTCTGTTACACTCCAGGACATTAGAATAAATGTAAGAAACCCTTTTGATGCTTTTGCCAAGAGATAAAATGTTGCCACTGGCATCTACTGAAAATCTGTGGATTCTGTTATATGGTCATCAGTGTACATGATTGTCTTGGAAAGCAAAGAATGAAGTATATTTGCCTACTACTCTAATGTTACCAAGAAATACAAATAAAAGGCATGTATTAACATTACCATGAATGAGGAAAAGAATACTATATAGAAACTATAGACAATAAAAGAATGATAAGAAAATAGCAAGACAAGCAATACTAAACGTTCCTTGAAAGCATAGAAATTTACTGATATAGAAGCTTCTTAGAATATACATGTATATGAAATTAATTTAAATGGAGTCTCCAAATAATATGGGAGACAGGACCCCAACTAGATATCAAAAGCCATGAAATTAAACCTCCAGAGCCAGGATTGCATAGCAATCAACAAACGTTGTGGCATAAAACAGTGACCTACCTGCAAGACATACCAGTACAATAATGGCACAAATGTTATAGGAGTAACCAACTACTTTTAAAAATCACATTTAAGGCCCTCTCTGTGAAATGTAGCACATGCCTGATAGTGATATTGTGGCTAAGAACCCAAGGTTAGATTAACCATGACCTTGGTGAAAACATATTATTCTACTAAAGGATCATAGAAATAAAATGATTCCTAACGACATACTGCTATACCCATAGATCAACACTCTCTCAACTCACATCATAGAAATTTCTTCTTCTAGTAGATGGGAATTAGCCCAAAGACCCAAAACTAGACAATGTGCTGAGAATGATTTTGGAGCTCTTTGTCATAAATAAAACATTTTCTTTTTATTATTTTTATTGAGCTCTACAATTTTCTCTTCTCTCCTCCATACTAATCTTTCCATCTAAGGTATCGGAAGAGATGTTCTACTTACAGGGTTCTCAGATGCTCCAGGTTCTGGAGAATTCCCTGAGGAAGCACCTCCCTGAGACCTTAAAGGTGAGAGAAGAAAGTTTTCATAGAGCCTGAGGATCACACCATGGTAAGGCAGAGGAGGGAAAGAATCAAGACTCACTGCCCACTGGCACCATGACATTCCTCTCTCCTATCCTTATGCTACCAGAACAGAAAGAGGTCTCAATAATGTCACCTGCACAACGTTAAAAAGGCAAAGTGCTGCTCCCCATTGCCTAAAACAAATGTCACTGTTTACTTCCAAAGGATAATTCAAATTTTTTGTGAGACTCAGTCACAAAGTAAAAACTTGAAAGAATGTTGAAGATATACATCAACAATAGTGTTTGCCTAACCTGTGCAAGGTCCTAGGTTTAATTGCCAGTAGAGAAAAAATAATTTTCCCGATTCTTAAATGACAAATCACTATTTAGTTGAAATCATATTTGCTACTAAATAATAAAGATTCTGATCTTATTTAAATATTGATTTAGTTGTGTCCCCAACATGCCTCTAGAAGGGGAAGATTTCTTTATGTGGCTACTAACAGGATGTTTTTTAAATTTATTTTTATTGAGCGCTACATTTTTCTCTGTTCTCCTCCCTGCCTCTCCCCTCCTCCCTTTTTCCTTCCCCATGGTCCCCATGCTCCCAATTTACTCAGGCAATCTTGTCTTTTTCTACTTCCCATGTAGATTAGATCTATGTATGTCTCTCTTAATGTCCTCATTATTGTCTAGGTTCTCTGGGATTGTGGTTTTTAGGCTGGTTTACTTTGCTTTATGTTTAAAAGCCACCTATGAGTGAGTACATGTGATAATTGTATTTTTGTGTCTGGGTTACCTCACTCAAAATAATGTTTTCTAGCTCTATCCATGTTCCAGAAAAATTAAAGATGCCATTATTTTTTCTGCTGTGTAGTACTCCATTGTGTAAATGTACCACATTTTCCTTATCCATTCTTCAGTTCAGGGGCATTTAGGTTGTTTCCAGGTTCTGACTATGACAAATAATGCTACTATGAACATAATTCAGCACATGTCCTTATGGCATGGTTGAGCATCCTTTGGATACCTAATCAAAAGTTTTATTACTGAGTCCTAGGAAGGTTGTTTCCTAATTTTCTGAGAAATTGCCACATTGACATACAAAGGGCCGGTACCACCTTGCATTCCCATGAGAAGAATACTTTTTAAAGTATATAATCCATTAAAATATGTATTATAATATGCCTCTGTAGCATATATTATTTCAGTGAAATAAGATTTAATGTATAAGAGAATTTTTAGTTCTCTTTTTATGTATAACATAACTTACTATGGATATTTTTAGTGAACTAGGATTTTGCCTATATATGTTCTGAGAAGAGATGAAGTAAAATTGTCTGACATAAAATATATTAATGGCATGGAAACCCAATTTTTATAAGTTGACTTGGGACTCCCTGTTTATTCCAGGCAGTCCTTGAATTTTCAACCTGAGTGCCCCAGCCTTTCTATTATCTGAGGTAACAGACATGTATCACTAACCCTGGCTAAATCTTAACTTAGATGAGAAACAGTGATCCACACATATCAACAGCCAGATGATACAGATCTAAAAATGACATAGTATGAATATTAAAGCAGCAATTACAAAAATGCTTCAAGGCATAGTAAGAAAAACACTTGCCATGAATGGAAACCATTTCTGAAATGTCTCACCTTCATAAAATTTGTCTGCACATGAAAAGAAATAAATCTTATATCCATGAAATTTTTTATTAGATTCTACAGCAAGAGAGTTAATGAGTTTATTAGTAAATTGCATCATTTTTTATATTTTATCTCAAAGTTTAAAAGACACTGTTGTTAGAATAAGCAACTGGACACTAGGAACCATTTGAAAAATTCATCTATTACATCTTTCCAGCAAAATTTCATATTTTCATAGGAGTGATCATTGTTCTAGTCAAATATGCTGCAGCTTCCTTTGTAATATGATGACATTTGTGCTGGCTTGAAATATTTAGGTTTATGGGACTGTCTTCCACATGAATCAGGGAAACCCATTCAAGCTCAAGGCTCTGGTGGACAAGTGGCCTGATTTTAATACTGTTGTTATTCGACCCCAGGAGAAGGTAAGTTGCAATATAGAATAAAAATACCCGTATCTCCACATGTGTTGCATTCCATAGCATGTGTCTGGCTGGATGGTTGATGCTACTGCCTAATCCCATCATGAAAAATAGACATGAATTGTACTAATGTCAACCAGTACCCTTCCTGAAGGATAATTCANTTTCTACTTCCCATGTAGATTAGATCTATGTATGTCTCTCTTAATGTCCTCATTATTGTCTAGGTTCTCTGGGATTGTGGTTTTTAGGCTGGTTTACTTTGCTTTATGTTTAAAAGCCACCTATGAGTGAGTACATGTGATAATTGTATTTTTGTGTCTGGGTTACCTCACTCAAAATAATGTTTTCTAGCTCTATCCATGTTCCAGAAAAATTAAAGATGCCATTATTTTTTCTGCTGTGTAGTACTCCATTGTGTAAATGTACCACATTTTCCTTATCCATTCTTCAGTTCAGGGGCATTTAGGTTGTTTCCAGGTTCTGACTATGACAAATAATGCTACTATGAACATAATTCAGCACATGTCCTTATGGCATGGTTGAGCATCCTTTGGATACCTAATCAAAAGTTTTATTACTGAGTCCTAGGAAGGTTGTTTCCTAATTTTCTGAGAAATTGCCACATTGACATACAAAGGGCCGGTACCACCTTGCATTCCCATGAGAAGAATACTTTTTAAAGTATATAATCCATTAAAATATGTATTATAATATGCCTCTGTAGCATATATTATTTCAGTGAAATAAGATTTAATGTATAAGAGAATTTTTAGTTCTCTTTTTATGTATAACATAACTTACTATGGATATTTTTAGTGAACTAGGATTTTGCCTATATATGTTCTGAGAAGAGATGAAGTAAAATTGTCTGACATAAAATATATTAATGGCATGGAAACCCAATTTTTATAAGTTGACTTGGGACTCCCTGTTTATTCCAGGCAGTCCTTGAATTTTCAACCTGAGTGCCCCAGCCTTTCTATTATCTGAGGTAACAGACATGTATCACTAACCCTGGCTAAATCTTAACTTAGATGAGAAACAGTGATCCACACATATCAACAGCCAGATGATACAGATCTAAAAATGACATAGTATGAATATTAAAGCAGCAATTACAAAAATGCTTCAAGGCATAGTAAGAAAAACACTTGCCATGAATGGAAACCATTTCTGAAATGTCTCACCTTCATAAAATTTGTCTGCACATGAAAAGAAATAAATCTTATATCCATGAAATTTTTTATTAGATTCTACAGCAAGAGAGTTAATGAGTTTATTAGTAAATTGCATCATTTTTTATATTTTATCTCAAAGTTTAAAAGACACTGTTGTTAGAATAAGCAACTGGACACTAGGAACCATTTGAAAAATTCATCTATTACATCTTTCCAGCAAAATTTCATATTTTCATAGGAGTGATCATTGTTCTAGTCAAATATGCTGCAGCTTCCTTTGTAATATGATGACATTTGTGCTGGCTTGAAATATTTAGGTTTATGGGACTGTCTTCCACATGAATCAGGGAAACCCATTCAAGCTCAAGGCTCTGGTGGACAAGTGGCCTGATTTTAATACTGTTGTTATTCGACCCCAGGAGAAGGTAAGTTGCAATATAGAATAAAAATACCCGTATCTCCACATGTGTTGCATTCCATAGCATGTGTCTGGCTGGATGGTTGATGCTACTGCCTAATCCCATCATGAAAAATAGACATGAATTGTACTAATGTCAACCAGTACCCTTCCTGAAGGATAATTCACAAAAGTCCACAAAAATTATAGAATGTTATAAAATGTTCAAGAAGGAAAATAAAAAAAGGTATAGTAATAAGCCAAGGAGAGATCGCTCACTAGTTAAGAACACTTGCTGTTCTTGCAGAGGACTAGGGTTTGGGACCATGTGGTGGCTGCCAACTGTGAGGAATTCCAGTTATATGGAATCTGACACCCTCTTCTGATCTCAACAGGCATCACTCAATGTGGTATATATACATACATGCAAACAAAACATTCATATTTATACAATAAAAGAAGGAAATCTTTAGAGAAAAGGGCATCACCTAAGCTAGGGTTGTATATTGTAACAAGTTAGTTCTTGGTTCCATTTTCAACTCTTATCCTAGGGTAAAACAGGTTTCTTGTCTTTAAAGATAACTGGACTTAAAATAATCCAGCTCATTCTCACTCCATCATAAATTTTCATTGTAATATCAGCTTCCCATTGAGATGCTGCTCTGTTTTCTATATCAGTTGTCTACCGCAAAGAAAATAAAAGAATGTAGAAAAAAGGATGGTTAGGGTGGTTGATGTTACAGGGAGAGAATTAGAGTTTATTCTCAATACCAAGTGTAAAAAAATTGCCAACATGAATGTTGAAGATGACTTAAATATTTAATAAAGCAGAACAAGAAAATTAATACTTTGATCATCAGTATCATTATATAGTATACAACATTTCAGTCAATATCTCATCAAAACTAGTGGAGTAAAAGAATTCAGATTATATATTAGTAGAAGTAATATTTCTGCATTATATTCTTTGGTAATTAAGTAGTTCTATATTGGTTTGTAAACTTGTTCCATGTATGTATATATATATATATATATGCTCATTTACTTGCTTTATGAGGTTGTCATTTACTAAACAATAATAAGATATTTTTGAAGGATTACTTAGCTTACTATCTTTAGCAATGCTTCCCTATTTCTGGATTCATATTCTGATTCTGCTTTCATTATAGACTTTACTAGCAGAGTATTCATAACCCAGAGCAAGTTGTATTCTTTTAGAAAATGTTCTTTTAATTTGCTATTTTGATTTTTCTAAATGAATTTTATAGCACTCTCGTTTCCCTTGAGTTTGGGTAATGCTTTTCGGGGTGATTTAACTTTGAATTGAGTCAAGGCTTTTCTTGTTTTACACTGTAAGTAATTACAACATAAATCCACAGGAGCCATTATGTTTAGAATTTTAATATCTCACAATGTAGCTGAATACTGAATACCAATATAACCAAACACCAACCCATCCATAAACGTTTTGGTTTATTCTTTTTGAAAACAGGACATGGAAGATGACCTTGACCACTACACCAACACTTACCTAATCTACTCTAAGGATCCCAAGAATTGTCAGAAGTTCCTCAGCTCATCAGAAGTCATTAACTGGAAACAACATCTACAGATTCAAAGTAAGAGAACCAGCATATATGTGGCTGTTGTTATCTCCTGTGTACACATGGTGGAAGTCACTGTTCCTTTTGAACAACACCTTATATCCCACACAGTTTTGCAAGCTGTAGACCATTAGCATGCTGCTGTTTCTAGGCTCAGCATCTACCACCTGCAAGGGGAACTCTCAAGAGCTGCGAGTGTAAAGTATACAAAGGAAATTTTAATGTAGTTTCTTACTGCCTTAGGATTTGAGTTTTCTTCTTTAGCATGCCCATATTTTACTAAAGAACACAAACATGGGGGCAATGTAACCTCCCATTCCATCTCTGTCTTATTATATTGTCACATTTTCAAAGGAATATTTTAGTAAATAAGACTATGCCTTCTAAAGAAGTATGATCTAAGACTGAATCCTGACTGAGACAGTTGCTATCTGTGTGAGAAGGACTAAGTAATTTCTGTTTTGGAGACCAAAGATTTGTGAGAAAAAAAAAGATTATGATACTATTCCAAACATAGATTCCTTAAGGACTAAATGAGACATTTAATAGAAACGTCTCAGTAATATTCTATCTAGTTTCAGAGAATTTCAAATTTTCATTTTAGTTTTGGAGCCTGTCTTGGAACTAGCTCTTGTACATCAGGCTGGCCTCGAACTCACAGAGAATCTCCGGCCTTTGCCTCCCGAGTTCTGGGATAAACGCGTGCTCCACCACTGCCCAGCTCAAATTTTCAATATCAGTTAAAACAATTATTTTAGCTTACAATTGTATGGGTAGGAAATTTGGATAGATCTCCGTTAGGCAGCTCTGCTAGTCTCACCTGGATTCACACATATGGGTTCAGTTGTCTGGAGGGTAATGATGAGCTCATAGAAATATCTCACAGTGATCCCAAGTCTGATATTTCATAATAACACTGTGCCAACTCTTAACCTCAGGGATGGAAATGGATTGAGTGACAAGTAAAAATCACAGGATTAGGAACAGAAAGTAAAAGTCAACTTCAGTGCACTCTTTGAACTATGTTTACTAAATTACATTCTTCCCACGAGCCCAAGCAAGTTTTATGACTGAACCAAAGTAATTAAAGGTTAAGGGAGTCATATTAGTGCAACAGATAGGTACTGATAACCTTATACTGACAATTTAATGGATTGAGTACATAGAAATGTCCCTTCAATTTCAGCTACCAAACTTCTACCACATTTTTGTTGGAGAGATATTAGTGTACTTTAAAAAAATTTACATACCAACCACAGTTTCCCCTTCCTCCTCTCTTCTCATTCCCTCCCCCATCTTCCTTCTACACCACCCACAATCCACTTCTTCTAAGTCTTCATTCAGAAGGGGTAAGTCCTCCCATGGGAGTCAAAAAAAAAACAGGGCATATCAAATTGAAGCCGGACCATGCTCCTCCCCACTGCATCACGGCTGGGTAAGGCATCCCACCATAGTTAAAAAGTTCCAAAGAGCCAGCTCATGCATCAGGGACAGTTCCTGGCCCCACTACTAGGGGCCCACAAACAGACCAAGCTACAAGCTCTCACCCAATTGCAGAACACCAAGGTCAGTCCAATGCAGGCTGTCTAGCTGCCTTTTTGGAGTCCTGAGCTCACACAAACTCAGGTCAGTGGTTTCTGTGGGTTTCCCATCATGATCTTGAAGCTCCTTGCTCATTATAATCCCTCGTCCTTCTCCATCTGGACTATTGGAGCTTGGCACAGTGCTTGGTTGTGGATCTCTGCATCTGTTTCCATCACTAACTGGATGAAGTCTCTATGATGACTATTAGGGATTTACCAGTATGATTACAGGGGAAGGCTAGTTCAGGCCTCAATTCCACTCTTGCTAGGGGTCTTAGCTGGGGACATCCTTGTGCTTTCCTGGGAGATTCCCTGGCATCATGCTTCTCTCTAATCTCATAACTCCTAAATATAACTGTACTCTTAAGTAGTTAAGGTTTCTGATACCATCCAAAACTTAATTTTAGAAAAAGAGAGGGATATAACCTTTATCATATGAAGCTAGTCATGACTTAACACAAGACTTGATGATTCTATGCTCATATTCGCTTTGATTCCAATGAACAGCCTTTCCCAAATGTTAAGATGAATAATGATATATCATTTGCTGCCCTGTTTCCCCATCAAGGTTCACAGTCAAGACTGGACAAAGTGATAGAAAATCTTGGAGCCATTAATTTGGGCAAGGTCAAGCATACACAGTGCTTTCTCTATATGATACTTGAAACAGCAAAGAAACTGACTCCTTCCTTGGTAGACATGAATAACTTAC